>CM075856.1:50076800-50196800 GCA_037975125.1 Latrodectus hesperus
ACAATTGTTAAAATAAACAAGAAAATAATATTCTATCGTAAATATATGGAGGACGAGTAACTTCACGCGTCTTCTAGCTTAACTGTAGAAATTATGTACCCATCTCTTACATTATATTCATAGAACTTTTAAGACAAATATTAACTTCTTGGAACTTTACTAGTTATATAATTTAAATAATTTATAATACAAATCTGAGGAAATCTGTAAATAATACGTTTGAAAAATATCTCTTCATACAGATTTTGCAATGTATAAATTTTGAATATACATACTTCAATGAAGCTATCAGATATTGTTCATTTTGTAAAATGTTATACTCTATAAATATTTTTCAGAAATAATAAAATAACATTGAAACAAAAATCAGCCAAATAATTCAAAGCAAACATATAGTAATAATTAGAAAATTATACATAAATAAAAGTTATCTTATTACAGAAAGTTATATATACATTAATGTGAATTAAAAACTAATTTCTTTCAAAAAAGTTAAGGTTTACTTAATTTTGTCTTCATTTCTCTATGTTTTAATTTACGATGACAATAAAACACGAGATGATTATGAAATGTATATATCAATACAAAGGTAAATTGTATCGTTCATTATCTTTTAAAAATATTATCTTAAGTATTTAAAAGAAATAACCATATTTCAGTATAATTAAGTATGAATCCCTGCAAAATAACGTATTGGAGCATATTGAAGAAAAGATAAATCGTAATGAAATGAAATGTTCAAATCATTAAACTATTTTTGTATATTTTGTGCTATATTATTTATAATATATTTTGTGATTTCGAAATACAATTATTTTCTTCATTAATTTCAATCTAGACTCAGTGGCACGATAGCCCACGTGGGGCCAAGGCCTACAGTGCCCATATCTGTTTTAATGACCAAATGTCTTGAGATAAAAAGCAAATATCCCGGTTTGGTGGAAAACCTAACGCAAACCCCCAGTGTTTACCTCTTGTGCATGATTGATAATTAATTTTGTCCACTTACTGAAGGAATGAAAGGGGAAGTTAACCTTTCCTATCTCGAGGATCGAACCATAGACCAGTGACATGGGAGCGTGAATTGCAACAACTGTACCTCCGGCTCCATCATCAACTTCAATAGTTAGCAAAAAATATGAATAAGTAAATATATATATATGTATATATATATATATATATATATATATATATATATATATATATATATATATATATATATATATATATATATATATATATATATATATATATATATATATATATATATATATATATATATATATATATATATATATATATATGTATTAAGTAATGAATTTAATATTTATCGTCCTTAATTAATTCTCTAAGCACAAAATTGCAAAAATTTTTTTAATTAAAATATAATGATATTAAATGAATGCCTTCATATTTCATAATTATTACAAATAGATCTAGAAAGATAAAATAAAAATATGTATTTTTATAATTTCAGTATTTCGTAGACAACAACAAACTTTAGAACATAAATCTGAAGAGGAAAATTGCAGTAAAAATAGATTTTATATATGGAGCAAATAAATTTAGATGACAGTCTAAAAGCCCATATTAGTTGTTTTATTTTATTTTTTTACATTTATTTACTTTTTTTTGATATTTTATGAAAACAAATTGTTACTGAGAGTGATAAATTTGCAATTTGCTTAACGATTAATATTTGCTAAATTTTGTGAGAATTTGTTCTTAATTTTTATTACAAGATAAAAAAAATATCTGCTTTAAGAATCTTTATTTATTTCATTCAATTTTATTGTTAATCTTTAGCATAGCATTAAAAATTATACCTCAAACAAATAAAAATTAATTTATTCTAATAACGTTCCTCAAAAATTAAATTGTTATTAACAAAAAAATCATTTCCTTTACTTATATTATTCATTCACAACTGTTATATAACCAATTATTGAATAGAAATATCTTTGATTTAATGAATGAAATATTGCTTTAAATTTGTTATAAAAATATTACTATTGAAATAATATGTATTGTGCTTTTCGATAATTAAATATTTTGGTAAGTCATTGCTTTTTATTTCTCTCGTTAGTTATTCAAATAACTCAGTGAATAATATTTTTTGATGCAATACAAAAAAAATTTTTTTTGAAATAAATATCACTTTTTGAATAAGTCTACAGAAAAAATGCATGAAAAACTGCTAGGCAAATGCTTCTTATAATTTAATTTTCTAAATACCGTATAACAAATGTCTAATTTATGTACAGTATTATATTCAGTCTTTTATTATAGTGTTCGCTTTATTATGTATTATGCATTTTCATTTTAAACTAATATGCAGAAATAATTATAAGTTTTTTAAAAACTAATTACAATAACAATTTTTCAATTTATCATAATTGTGTAAATAAAACAAAATAAATTTTGTAAAATATTATAATTCAAATTTTTCTAGTTTTTATTACAATTTTAAATGCAAATTAAATTTTTGATATCAAGCTTTATAATTTTCTTGCATGGATAAAAACATTTATTCAACAATTATGGCCGAAGCAAATATGTTTGTTATGTGCGAAATATTTTCGACTCGAAAGTAATAAATTTATTTGATTTCATTGCTGTTTTTAATAGAAAGAAGGTATAATCTCTGATTAAAGAAAAATTTGATCCAAGAAAAAAGTATTTAAAAGAAACTTGTTCATGGTGATAGCTTCTAAAGATCAAGTTGCACTGAAAATGATGATTAAACCTATTTTTAACATAATTGTCAGATTAAAGGGAATTTAAAATTTTCTGATGCGGTGATTTTTTCCAGAGGATTTCATTTATACATTGACTTACAAAATTCTAGAGAATCTGTTGAGCCAATTAAACACATTCTGTGTAGTAGGAATGACATCATATTCAATAAAAAACAATGAATTTCCTTTGCGACTCCCGATTTACTGTGATATACATCAAAGTTTCTTACTTTCGTTGTTGTACATGAACTCTAATTTCTAATCGTCAGTGATATTTTTAGTGCCAACACTTTTATCTATTAAAAGTGCTTTCTGAGTAAAACTCGACTGCATTGAAAGTCTCTCCTTGGCTATTACACTATCTCCTGGAACATTTAAGGTGAATGTGGCAAATGTAAAATCACCCACACTTTTCATTTTACATCATACCCGGGATTGTTAAATAAGAAAATTACTACTGCCAAGATAAAAAAAAATACTCTGAGATTAAATGACTGAGCAATTCTAGTACTTTAATACCTGGTATCTACTATGAGATATAAGTCTGAGACAAAAAAAAACATTTTAATTTTAGAGCTCTTAAATAAACTCTTAACCGTACTTCAGATCAATTGTTTCCAAGACCCAAGTAGATCAAAATATATTTACAGGTATTGGTAAAAGCATCTTCACTGAAATAAAAAAATAAGCAGTCAAGGAATCATCAAAAACATTTTTATACTAAAAAAGCACATGGTTGTTCTAAATATACATATTAACTTGAAGTCCTCAGAAAACTATGACAGTTTTATGAATTTATGTAAGACTTCGCTAAGCACACACAGCAATAATAAATGTGATACATTTACATGCAACAGTGATTATAGTATCACACAACTGAAACCTACATTTAAGGATATATCTGTGAGAATTTACCCCTCACATTTTATCTTAGTATGCAGTTCGTTCTTATTGCTAAACGAGATCTCCCAACCAGAAGAACTAAATGACAGAAACGTATATCTCTTATATTTAATTTTATTGCTCGATAATTTTATCAGACGTAGAACTTCGTAGATGCTAAATATTTAGGTTTACTGGTGGAACAGTTTATTTCCTACACCTGATTATAGCTGTCAAAAAATATATCTAAAGAAAAATCTAATTTCTTTAAGCCTACAAAAACATCTCCTTCTTGTAACTTATCCCATCATTTTTGCAACATTTGTAAAAACAATTTTGTTAAATTTTGCTACTACAAATGTTCTTTATTATAACACAATCATTTCTCTATAATAATGTCTGCCTTGTATAATTATGTTTACAATTATCCTTATTACATTATTTTCCCTCAACTGCTAATGATTGCTTAAGCAGGAAAAAGGAATTATTCCTTCGCTGATACCGTTAAATATAGTGCGTTATTGATACAGTAATTTATGCTGCGGATGTTGCATGCCTATGAATTTCACTATTTCATATGAACACGGAAAAACAGGATGGAACGAAGAGATCTAAAAAGAAATCAAATAAACAATGGAATAATCTCCAAAAACAGAAAATATGTCATATCTTTTTACATTTAAGCTACTAAATCTTAATTCTTGTATTAGACATTCAAGTCAAATAGCAGCTTAGATTTGAAATGTGACTTTAATTATTTCAGTGACATCAAGCAAACGGGTATACAGATATCAGAAAGCAGTTAATAGTAATTGTCAGGATCATTCTGTTTCGCGTTTTAAGCATTTGAACACTTTTTCAATCTTGTTGGCAAATTCAGAAGTAAGTATATTCCATTTAATTGCCTAAATATTTGTTATTGTATAAAGCTTTGAGTCATACAGTCTCACTTTTCTAATGACGAAAAAAATTTCTATGGGGATACTTTTAAAATTTTATTATTGATAACGTCTAATTTATAGTTGAGCCGGTGGATAATCAAAATTGAAGACTGCATTATCTGAGGTAAATGACACTAGTTCAAGATATTATGGGGTAATACATGGAATACTTTGTCATTTATATTAAGATTTCTGACTAAAATATACTCTCATTATTTAACACAATAATAAAAGAGCTTACCCCATATCATTAAGAAAAGTAATATTGTTACCAATTCATAGGTCTGGCAAAAACTGCTTTAAAGTACTCCAATAATCCTTTCCAGTTGCTTGTTCAAAATTTTTGAGCACTTGTTCAATTCTAGTCTCTCTTTATGTCTGAAGAAGTAATAAGTACATCCACCTACAGTGGACTAAGAAAGCAGTGTAATGCTGATAATATCCCACATTTAAATTCTCAAATTGCATCTTGATCTATATTCATTGATGAAGCAACAGTAACCCTGCATTTTAAGATCTGAGCCCTAAATACGAAGATACGTATTCCAGAAGTACACAAACAAAAGGCGTGTTTTAGAAGCTTTTAATTATACTAACTTTAGTTGTCATCTTGTTATGTTGAAAATTTCCAAAATGTTTGATTCTGTAAGGCAGAATATTTGATATATTTCTTGATGCCAAGCTATAAACAGGGGCTAATAATGTGAAAAGTTGATATGATAGTTAAAACTGTCTCCACTCTCTTTTAGCCACCTGTTTATTTTGTAAATGCTTGAGAAAAGGTTTTAGTATTTTACCCATTTTCATTGACAGATATCGTGTCACATGTAAACCAATAACAAGCTTCATTGTATTCCCAACACTTTTAAATCAATTTCAGTATTATCATTTGGAAATGCAAATGTAAAAATTACTCACTCTCGTATACGACACATATGTTTCACCTACAGACATTTATAATTTAAATCTTTTGAGTGAAACTTGAGATGAACTTCATACATATACACAGTGCATCATATTTAATTATTTCCTCCAGATTTTAATTACCTATATTTATATTTAAATAGTATCATGTAAACAAGGAAGCTCTTGCCTTTTTCATGTTACTATTAAGGTTGGTAGGTAGGTTATGGCGGACACTTTTGGAGCTCTATGCTAAGATGCTTATAGCTCACATTGAAGGTGATATTTGGAGAGGATTTATAGTCAATTGACTAACATTATTTAAGAAAAGTCGATTGAAGCCTTTTAATTAATCAGTGAAACAAAGAGATATGTCTTAATAGTGAGCAGATAATTCGGATTTATAAAATTTGTGATAGAGAACAGCTCAAGGATTTTTGTTGTTACAACTTTCATTTTTTATATCATTAAGATTAAAATTTTAGACAGTCGTAGAAATTCGCAGCAAGCAAGAATTTCAATTTCCGGATTTGTAGACAGTTGAAATATTCAAGAGAATGATTATGATCTTATTCATAATTGGTTCTTCAGATGTTCGTATAAAGAATAGTCTAGAAAAATATGATCTATGGTTTAAGATTCACCGCATTGACAGTGATTTGTATGATTAAGATTAAACCTAAATAGAATCGAATTGGTAGGAAATGATCTAGTTCTTGCTCTGGCCAGTCGTACGTCTTCTAGTCGGGATTTCGTTAACAGCCAATGATTTTTGCTAATAAATGTGAGATGAGTGAACGCTTCAGCACATTTGCTATTTTTCCATTGATTGAGACTTTTTTAAAGTAATATTTCTTGATGTGTTGCTTCAGATCTTCAGGAGAAATAGATCGTACACCATATTGACTCAATGTTGCTGCTTTCGCGAATGAATCTGCGATTTCATTTCCTGCAATCCCTGAATGTCCGGGATTTCAAACTAACTATATTGACAAGCACTTTTAAGTAGATTGAATCATTTGGAATCGAAGCAGTTGAATAATAGTTGGTGATGTCCTGGAACAATCCGAAAGAACAGAAATGCAAGAAAGTGAATCTGTGAATATGACATATTTTTTGGGTTCAGTGCAAATTTTAGAGACTGCAATAAGCAGTGCCATAGCCTCTGCTGAGAAGATGGAGTTCATGGAACTAATTTTTCCTGTTAATTGATAAACTATTTGTAAAATTAACTATTGCAATGCCCACATTTGATCCCTGTTTGGAAGCATCTGTAAAAATCAGCGTATCTGTCTGCCATGACGGCTCACAAACCTGGTCAAATAGCTTACAAATTATATCTTTTGCCAATGATTTATTCTGAAAAGGGAAACTCGAGGAGCAAATGGAGGTTTTTTTTTACATTTCCGGCCAGTCTGTTGGGACTTTTAATATGCATGAGGTATTTATTCCTTGTTGGCTGAGGCACAATTTGGCTTTAATGACCAGAGAATGATTGTGATTAAATCGATTGTAAGTTAGCTTTTCTCAAACTGAAGCACAAGAAATAATGATGACTTGCTTAAATTCCAAATGAAAAACTTTCAGGAGAATATTTCATGTCTAGAGTAAAGAGAAGTTTCTCCTGTGGCAATTCTTAGAGCAATGTGATATACAGTTTCAAGGAATTTGCGATCTGTTATGCATGCTGAAATAAACATATGACAGCCATAATTCAGTATGGAGAAAATAAAGGATTTCATGCTTTGAAAATTTGCGGTACGAGCATCCCATCTATTACCTGCGATGCCTTTAAAGCATTCAACTTCTTTTGATACAACTTGTGTCTTTTTATGAAAATGAGGATGGAAAGATAAATTGTGTGAAATATATAATCCCAAAATTCAAATATTTTTACTCCAGGAAATAGGATGATTGCTGATGAACAAGATGAAATTAGGTTGTTGTCGTTTTGAAGAAAAGTTAATGATAGAACATTTTTGTGGGTCTATAGATAACTTTCCTTCCTGACCTCTATTTTGTTATATTCCAAGTGTATATGTTAGTTTCAGCTGAAGTTTTCTCAAGTTTACAGATTCGTACATTAGAAATATAAATCATCTGCGTACATGAAACGTTTGATGTCGGGGGAAGGAAGGATATAGTTGAAGTCTGCCATAAACACTGAAAATAGGAAAGGTGATAATACGCTCCTCTGTGAAACTCCCACATAAGAGGTGGCTCATGAAAATGGCATATTTCTCCACTTTATATGAAAAATAATGAGTTGTGAACTGATGAAGTCGCAAAGTAGCATTACCTTTGATGTTTGCTTGAAGTAATTTTTAGATAAGGTTGTCTGACCAAACTGAATCATAAGCCTGGGAAATATCTATTGCAGGCAAAACAACAAAATTTCTAGAGGATTTGGCTGGTATTATGTGATGATGAATAAAATGCTGTCACAACCTCAATGCGGCAAAAATCCGTGATTATTAGGGTAAGAGTAAGATGTGGTTGATGTATGGTCGATAAATCTCTTCAAAATTATTCTTTCAATTTTTTTACACATGACACTATTCAGGGATATAGGACGGTATGATGCCACCAGATTGAACATCTTTACCGGTATTAAAATTGGAATAACAATGGAAGATTTTCATATTTCTGGTACAATATGTGTAAGCTATGATTTACTCATCAGAGAGAGGAGGTAGTCTAGGTTAGTAGTAGTAATGCCTTTTAATATTTTTGCAGATACCTTA
Source organism: Latrodectus hesperus (assembly GCA_037975125.1). Classification (NCBI taxonomy): domain Eukaryota; kingdom Metazoa; phylum Arthropoda; class Arachnida; order Araneae; family Theridiidae; genus Latrodectus; species Latrodectus hesperus. The sequence continues at coordinate 50,085,009 of CM075856.1, forward strand.
TCTGGACCAACAGACGAGTTTTCGCATCGTGCCATCGCTTCATGCAGATAAAATTCAGTAAAGGGTTAATTGTAAGAGAAATCCTCACTTGTACTTAAATCCAGTGGAATAGCCTTTGAAATTGTTGGACGAGTGTAGAAATTTTTAAACATATTAGCTTGATGGGTAAGATCTGTATTATTGTGTAATAGGATATAATGTAAAGTTGGAGATACTGTAATTCTATTTTGAAAATTTTACTTAAATTAAAAATATTTTTTTGATATTCCAGCTGAAATTATTATTTTGTCCCATTTTTTCGAGAGAGATATGTGGAAGTTGATGTAGTTCTGCTGCAGTTCTTTTATATGCTATCCAAACATACTTATCAAATGTGTGTTAAACTTTACGCCAAAAACGACTTTTTTGTCATAGGAGATAATCACCTCTAGAAGACCACCATGGGGGATAATGCTTATATGGCATTTTCTGCCATCTTTGAAACTTATGAAGTGTATGCAGAGATGGTTGAATTGTTCAATAAAGTGAAGATTAGAAATTTCATGATCAGAGTATTGATGGAAACAAGGAAATCTTACCACAGGATTCGTGATCTTGTCGGAATATGGAGATCAATATCTCCAATTGCTATCCTAGTTTTGAATGGTAAAGGATCACTTTCAAAACATTTGGATTACTTTTCTGAGTTTTTCTTTTAGCTGGGGAAGACGAGTAACATCCAGTTTCAAAAATGATGCTTGAAGTTTCTTCAAATTTTGGAAAATAGCATTAACGGATTCTTGTTGGGTTTGAATAGCTACTAACTCTTCAAGTTTCAAAAGTATTGAGGTGACTATATCGTTTATTTTAGTATGAGTGACTTCTGATGATAGATTAGGATAGACAATTGTAGCAAAAAGGCTTTCAGAGTTTTTAAATTGTTTTCTTGCTTCAATATACATAAAAGATAGATTTTTATCACTTTAAATTTTAAAAACCGAGTTTCTTCTTCTCAAGATGGAGATGAAGGAGCTTTAAAGCGAGAGGTCCTTTGTAATTTACATAATATGTGAAACTTTAGCTAAACAATGATCAATATTGTGATGTGAGTCACAGAGTCTGCATAAAGTTGATTGTATATTACATTTTTTGTTGCATGTTTAAATTTAAAACAAATTCCACATTGACGAACTTTATCCAAAAATTCTTTGCATTTTCAATAGATAAAATATTTTGAGAGTAGATTTTATGCCCGTAGACTCTTACCAAGTTAATTTCTGAAAGTTCTGAAGATCCCTTTTTATTGAGACGTCATATTTGAGATACAATAAGGCCGTTAATTTCAGTTTCTAATGCCAAATCTTCTAGAATTTCGACACCTGCTATGAACGGGATAGTGAATTTCGTAGTGTTCTGTTCAATTTGTATTTGAAGAATTACAGAAACATTTAATAATGTTTCAATTCTACAAATTTCTATTGCAGTTTTATAATCTTTTGTAGTGATAGTTAGTTTTCCGTTTCTGGTGTGTCTGACTTCTTCAATGCATTTCTTGTTGGAAATGGCGCTTAATAGTTCAGATTTTAATTGCGAAGACCGCTTAGGAAAAAAAGGCAAATCCTGCTGTAGGACACAAAAACACTGAAATATAAAATTCCAGATGCTGAAGGTAATTGTATAACTAGAGATGTAGTATCCTCATAGTCTAATACAGAGTTCGATGTATGTTTCAGTGTGCAAAATTCACAGTCAATAAAGGGTGTATCAACTTGTAAGTCTGTCATGGTAAATGTACCATCCAGTACGTACTTGAGAAACTAATTTTAAACTAACCTTATTGAAATACCCATTTTCCTAAAAACTTAAAATAAAAATAAATGGTTTGAGTCTTATTCAAAGCAAATAAAACCAAGGAAATAACTACGTACTGCTAAAAGTTTAGAACTTTTTCAATTGCAAATTCTGAAAAGTCAAGAACACAATGTTGACACTTCTAAATAGAATTCTTTAGAATATTAAAAACAATTTCAAGCTTCGAAAATTTTTCCACTATCTAAATTTAACTCCAAAACAGTTGAAAGACCAAAAGACAATTTCGAAAAAAAACAGTAATGCGTAACAAGGTGTTTAGCAATTTAGTCAGCAGGCGAAGTCCCAGACCGTCTTTACATGTTATCATTGAAAGAAATAATAAGAAGTCTGCAAATTAGTATATGACGTATTTCAGACACCATTCAGCAGAAATTAGGAATATCAGTTTTTATGAAAACATGCCCACCGCTAACATTATTTAATCGCAACTCGTACAGTAGCAAAGAGAAATGCAGGAATGTAGGAATTGCACATTCTTTACGACTTCTAAGTGGCCTTATCAGTTCCTGCATCGAGTGACTGATTATGTAAAACAGTGGGGTACAGTGCTGTAATTGAACGTACGGTAAAGCATTGGTTTCACAAATTCTTTTCGAGAGATTTGTCTCTCTGTTATGAAGTTGTTGTCTAGTGGATTAGTCATCAAGTGGTTCACCATGAGCTGCTACCAACGGGTCAAAGTCTCAATATCTACCTGTATTCTCAGCAATTGGAACGTGTACAACATACATTGCAACATAAGAAATCAGAACTTGTAAATTGCAAGGGTATAATTTTCTTTGTAGATAACGCGGAGAATTATGCTGGGCGGTTGAACAGGAATACTATACAGCGACTTTGGTTGGGATATTTTGTTTTATCCTGCTTACTTACCTAACCTTGCACCAGATCACACCATCAGATTACAACATCTTCAATTCCTTGGAAAATCATCTTCGTATAAAAACTTTCACCAGTAAAGTACGTAGATTTTCACCAAGCACACATCGACTGTTTTGATTCTGAAAACTCGGATTTATCGCAATAGAATTATTGTATAACGTTAACAGAAAGCGATGGATGCCGATGGTGATTACTTCAAGGATTAACAAGAAACTAAACTTTCTGTCGGTCACGTTCTTTTGTGTCATTAAAAACGGCAGGAACTTTCTTGTTTATACCTTGTAATATTTTAACCTTAATACTTCTCTCTTCTGATTATTTGTTAACATGCTAATATGATGATAGACGTATATCACAATTTTTTTGAATTTTTGAGACATAGAATATGCTTAATTTATTTAAATTTCAAATTTTTAAATAAACCTAATTTGAATTTTTATTGAGTTTATGTATGCTTAATTTTATTTTAATTTCTGTTTAGTTTAAAAGCATATAAAATTTTATGTAAACTATGTCTTTTGTTCTGAACAGATTTTACTTTTAACATCTTTCCTAATTTAAATTGCTATTACAAATATAACTGTGTTAAAGTTTTTATGACGTCTATGCTTATAAGTATAAATTTTGTTTTCTTGAAATAATAAGTCTGACGCAGCATTTGCATCTTTTGAGCTGTGCCAAAATCTCAACCAATCAATCCATATAAATTTGAGCCTTTCTTAAAGGCATGCTTTTAAATCATGAGGAAATTGAAAATAGTTATATAAATAAACAATGATTTTTAATATTCAATAACAGTAATATTTACATGAAGTTTTTATTATTTTTTTTATTAATATTTACTTACATTCTATCGCTTTTTCCGTATCTGTGTTTTTCCAAATAAATTGATCAAAATTATCTCATAGTGCTTTTAAATTTATTTATCAAAAAATCAATAACATATTTTATTCCTAAAGCGCATGGTTGTATTCGATATTATAAATATGTATACTATTTAAATATATTAAGTTTTGGAGCTATAAATTGATGCTCAAATATTGAAATTTTATTTGACAAAAATTATTTTTGACAAGTTTATAAATTAAATTCCTAGCTTATTTGCTTACATAAGTTAATATAAATTTATTATAAATTAAAAAATATATTTAAACATTAATTTATACAAAATTCATACAATAAGACTTCATAAGGTAAACACTACTCAGGTTGTTTAAAGAACACGATGGAAATAATTTAGTAGTGCATTAATTATTCAAAATAATTTATTTCAAATAGTATATGCTTAAAATTTTCACTGCCTCAAATATTATTTAGCAAGTAAATAAGAACTTAATTACTGTTGTTTGAGCATACATTGTTTATTTGACGAAAATATTTATCTTTAAGTATTTATATTTTTCACTATACACTCTCTAATAATAATGCTCTGAAAGTAAATTTATACTCAATTATACAAAACTTAGCTTTTATTATTTTTACAATGTATATTTATACTCATGGATATTGAAAGTTTATTCAAATTCATGACTTTTAAATACCAGAAATTAGTACATTTTAAAATCAATTTATAAATTCTGTTGTATTTTTATCATGATTTTAATTTAAAAAGCAATAATTGAGTTATTTTAAAACTTATATTTTTTCATTTGTTTTGGAGAAAACGGGATAGATTTTACATTGTAGATGTCATTTTCTTTTAATTCACAAGAAAAAATGGAATTTAATTACAATTTAAAATATATTTTTATTTATTCCTTGTTTTATTCATCCAAAGCACGGTATTTTTTTAAATTCATGATTGTTTGAATACCGAATGATTAATGTGGTTTATGTAATCATTAAAGGCAATTCTAAACTAATTTTAAACACATTTTTCTCTTATGATTTCGATATTTAACAAAATGTATGCATAATTTTAAGTAAATAAATTTCTAGAAATATTCTGAATCATCAATCACACGTTTTAAATATAATATGAGGTTTTAGCCATTGATAAATAATGCGAGACTATTATGAGAAATCCTTTTGATAAACCCACATTACAAAGAAAAATATTCTTGTGTGTGTAGGAATGTGAGTGTGAGTGTGCGTGTACATGTGAGTGCACGTGCACATAAAATAATTCTAGGCAATATATTTTCTATGCATATACGATTAAATTTTTAAATTTTTATTAATGAGTGTATGAATTAATTAAATGTAGATAATTAACCATAATATTAATATGTTTATTAGGAAAGCTTTTGACTTATTATAAAATAAGTGCTTAGTTTTAAACATATTCTGTTAAAAAAAAAGAGGAAAATAAAAACTAAAATAAAATAAAAATGCATTGTAACACACATATTTAAAATGCAATTATTTCGTTGTACATGTTTTTGAAAAAAAAAATTTTTAATTTATAAATTTGTTTCAACTTAAATAATTTCTATTAAATCAATGCCACAAACTTATTTTTAAGAAATGTATTTCATGTTATTTTATTGAAATAAAAATTTTTAGTAATAGAAATATGAATGATTTTTAATGTCAATAAGTATAAACAATATCTTGAACATTTATGACCTTTTTTTAATCTTACCCCGGCGTTAAATATAGAAGTTTGAAATGCATGGTACTTCATTGAAAATATTATATACATTCAAGAAAACCCTGGCTTATGAAGTAGTTTAAAAGAATCAGGAATCAGAAAATAATAACAGGAATACACATTGAGTATATTAAGATTCAAATTATAGACTGGTGAATTATATAACAGATAAAAGTCAACAACCTTATAAAAAGTGTATAATCTACTGTAATAAATTACTTGAAATAAATATAATATTACAGCTAGTTTAATTCCATAAAATAATATTATCTTTTGTCTATAAATGTCCAATCGCTCCCCTAATACTAATTCATTGGATTTTCTGTTTAAAGAAATTACAGCTGTTCATTAACATTAATTTATCAAATAATATAAAATACTTTTAACCCCACGTTATTCACAAGACAGGTTACATAATTTTGATTAGCGAATGTGATTTCGTATGATTATCTTTTGCAATACATCATATTTAATCCCTCATGAATGTCAAATTGATTGATGAATACGTATTCAATGCCAAAAATTAATAAATATATGTGGTACGTAATCAGTAAAACTGAGTTATTGCTACGGCTCTACTTTGCAATGAATTGTTTGTCAAGATGGTGGATTGATAAATGAGAGATGTTTTCTTGCGCTTTATCAATGTTATATGTGGAATTCAGGCATAATATCCTGGCAAATATAATAATTCCTTACTCTATTTATGTGTTTTAAAGCTATATTTGTGGTTTTAATTATATCTTTTGAACAGTTTTATAAAAAATTAATAAATGGAAACTTATTTTGAGATAAAAATACATTATAATGGAAATTTCTACAAAATTTTCTCTAAAATAAATAAATTATAATTTAAGTAACATCTAGATAAGCAATTATGTCAGTTTTATAAAAAGTTTTTTTAATGTAAAATTTATAATATTCTTGCAATTAAATTCATGACATATCATGAATATATTTAAAAATTATCCATTAGATTTTATTTTTTACATTATGATTATTTTAGTTTTGTTTTCAATCAGGAATTTATAAAATTGAGTTCATACAATTTGAATATAAAAAGTCAGTGTAATTTATGAACTAAATTTTAGTGTGTTTTGACCTTACTATTTTGATTGGTTACCGTTTTAAAATAACTATTACTTTTTACGTATCGATTATTTTTAGCATTTTTGATGAACATTGCTTAAATGATGACGTAGATGATGTTGCACCATATTTAGTTATCCTATAAGAGAAACACCCATTATTTCTATTATTTACTTACGTATATATTCCAGAAAATATGTTCTGAACTAATTTATTCCTTCTCGGAAATTTATCCTGATTTCATTGAAATTCATTCTTTATTTACTGAATAATACATTGTCACATTATATAAGAAATTCGATAGTAAATGAACACTTAAAATGTTATTCATTTATCATCTCATTTTATTACTAATATGGACCCTAACACAATGTGTTTTTTAGCATTTGTTTTATGATAATATATATTAAACATTTATTGTTTCCTTCGAGAATATTTTATTGAGAAACATCGATACACAATTTTACATAAACCTAAATTGTGAGCATTCAAATCATAAATTATTACATTCCATTAATATTAATTAAAAAATTGTATGTAAACAGAAATTAAATAACCATAAAATATTCCTTTTTTAATGAAAACAAATTTAGAATTTTATTGGTCATATTTACGAAATATCAATATTTACCAAATAGTTTTCTTTAAAAATTAAATTTTCTTATACTAAATATTTGTTTTAATATAATTCAAAAAAAAATTTAATTAAAAATACATCTCTAACCGTTATTAAATATAACTCCATTTGACCTATAAATAGAAGTAATTTTTATTAAACTTTTACTAAAACTAATAAGAAGAGAAACAAATGTAAACAGTAACTTCATCAATTATATAAAACACAAATTGCTATGTAAATATCAAATATATTTCCAAAGTTTAACTTTAAATATGCTGTATGAAACAAATAAATACACTGAATTTGAATATTAACATAAGTTTATTACATTTAAAAAATTAACATAAAATGATAATTAATAAATAAACTTCTTAAGTTTCATGTGAAATTTGTGTTTTTATGAAATAATATTCTTTATTAATTAGTTTATTTTGAACCATATAAAAAGTATAATATTCCTTAAAAATACTGATTACATATTCAAAATATATTCAAAAATATTTAACAATGAAAACAATTTTCAATAATAAAACTTTTTAAAAGTTATATTTAAAAATTAAATTACATATATAAAATTATGTTTAAAAATATTCCCTATTAGAAACTATTCTCTCTTGCTTCTTTAATTATCTTGAAGATATTGAATTGCTTGTAAATAATAAATACTTTTAACAAAATTTATGTAAAAATACCTGAGACACCATAGATTAATTAAGCAGATAATAAAAGTTAACTAAATGAAAATCAAATTGAAATCTGATATGATTTTTAATAGGAAGAGACGCTCATATGGTCGTATTGTAGATTTTAGTTTATTGATTAAAGTAGATAATCAATCAAACAACGACAGCACTTTATCGCAAGCAACAATGATTGATGTTTTGTTGGTAATGAGATTTCTAACAATGTCGTTGATCGATTCGATCAGGACGATATCCGGATAGAAATCCTCAATTTAAACTGAAATAAAATTTAAAAGTATATCTCATTCATATTCAATACAACGTAAAATAATCAGTAAATGACCAGATTGTCATTTTTAATTACATGCTTGTGTTGGTTCTATTGCTTTTAAAACAAAGCAATTTACAATTACACTAATAAGGTACTAAAACATTCGATTTCAATATATAATACAATACTAATTATAAATACAAATAAAGGTAAAACGCCATTGATAAATATATTAAATTTTGTAAAATTTATTAGATTATAAACAAGTAATTATTTATAATATTTAAGCTTATTTAATTTTAAACTAATATTCATTTCATTTAAAAATGTATACAAATTATTAAAAATGGTTATATATCTTTTATATAAAAGAGTATCAATTTATGAAAAATTGAAAAATAACTAGAATTCCATTAGCAAAATTCGGAAAATATTTTAAGTGACTTAATTGTTACAGTATTGCTTCAGATTATAGATACCAATTTTATTTCTAAATAGTTGATATGTATAATGACTGTTTTTTTAATGAATTTAAAAATAGATAACTTAGTTCACAAAATTTACATTTATATTTTGTTTATACTAGATTAGATTAAACACAGCTTTATTGCTAAAGTACTTGGAGCAAGAATTAAATTTATCTGCTTATTTTAGGAAAAATATCCTGATGATTTTTTATTTTTTTCACCAAAATTAGAAAAAAAATTAAAGTCATTTAATGTAGTACATTGTAACCAATAATTATAAATTTTGTTTTTTATTTACAAAGTGTTTATTAGTTAAAAATTTTTATCAATATAAATTATATTTGATTGAAGAATACAAAATTCAATAGTCTAGTATTTCATTGCATCAAGAACATTAAATTGAAATGAAGTTGTGAAATATGGGCTGTAATAAAAATTGATATAGTTGACGTTTTGCATCAAAATACACTTATTTTTTTACAAACACTGCTTCAATTAATTGTGTGTCTTACTCAATCATAACAAATCTAAAAGAAAAATAACTTATTCGGGCAACTCTGAAAAAACTACTCACAATATTAGAGTTTATAAAAAATATTAAGAAAAAAACTAATGAAACTACAATGAAAGGAAAAGAATAGTGAGGAATTCAAAGATATTAAATTTTGCGATAAAACTGCGGAAAAATCCTATTATCAGTCGGTTATGACATTAAAGCTTGAAGAAAGATGGCATTTCTTTTAGTTGAGGCTTTAATTTCTTTCTTTACACAGCATTTTCTCCTCATATTTCATATGACACTTTTTATTACTAGTTATTTTCTCAAGAAAAAAATTTAAAATCTACACTGTAGAATTTGCTTAATTGAACATTACTTCTCTTTTTTTCTTCCCCGCATTAAACATTAAATCCAATAAAAAAGAAATTATACTTTCTCTCTTCAACTATTTTTTTCACATAAACATGAAATAAATTGCTTTTATCACCAAAAGTAAGTTTTTATTTTTGATGAAATAAAAATATTTGGTTAAATGGTAAAACAAAAAACATAAGATTTTGCAAAAAAAAAAAATTATAAGAATATTTTCAAACACATTCACTTGATGACAGTTAGACCATCAATTTAAATTAAATTAAGGTAAACAGGTTTTCCACTTTAAGATTAAAAATGAAAATATGAATGATATGATCAGGTTTTTTTAAATAGAGTTTGAAAATGCAACAATAACACTAATATTTGAGTTTCCTTTTAGATTTGCTTAGACTTGAATATTTATCTAGTAAAAAAAGCTATTTAAATTAAATCTTAGCCTTTGTAAAATTATATTCAACTAAACATTATATGAACAAAGACAACTAAATTACACAATACACGATATTATACATTCCTTTTAGACTCACTAAAAGGCAAAAATAAATTTATCAAGAATTTTTAAAAAATTGCTAAATAATACTTCAGTTAAAGCTGTCATATTTTAATTAGCTTATTAGTAATTCTTATGAATCAATTTTTAATGAATAATATTCATTTGCAAACATAGTTCTTCTTTGCATTTTTTGTATAATTTTTATAAAAAAAATAACACGCTAACGAAATATTTTTCATATGAAACATTATGCTTTTTAAGTAATTCTTTAGGAATTAATGCTTAAACTTCTTCGATATCATGAACTTATCATAGCTAAATTATTGAATTTAATCTTTTCTAACTATTTTGGGTGAAATTTGAGTTCTAACTTACAATTTCTCATCATTAGAACGTTGTTAAATAAATGTAAGGGATATCTATCATCTTAAGACAAATTAGGATATCTTACATGTTAATTTGCTTGGTTCTCAATATTGAATCAAATTTCTTTCTCAGCTTGTAATGTAAATGTAAGTATAAGTTTCTCTGTGAAATCTGTAGTTATGAAAAGCATTCAGTACAATATATAAACATTGAGTTTTTACTTTTCATTTTTTTGTATCAAATGTATATAAAATTTTATATATTAAAATATGATTATTATTTATCTCAATAAACTCGAAAGCCATCAATTTTGTGACCCGAAAATCATTCATAATATTGTACGTACACATATATTTCCTTAATAGTATAAACTGTAAGATATAGAAGATATTAAAAGTGATACTATTTTTTAAACATTATATTAATTTAATACGAAATTAAAATAAAAATCTCGAAAAATTCCTTGTTAAAAGATTTTTTTTACTTCATGTTTTCTAGAATCTAAGAAATATATTTTAATTTTGGTAAAAGAAGAAATTCACAGAAAATTATTTTTATGAATCAAAATGTGACATAATTTATAAAACAAATGTAAATTATTAATTTGTCTCTCTTTAAGCAATGTATTAATTTTATGAATAAATGTCTTACATATTCAAGGAATATTTTATAGTTAATTGTAAAGGTAGAGTAAAAGTTGCAATAATTCACATTCAAATCAAATTATTTAAATCAAAATCATTAAAAGAATAATCACTTTGATATTAGTATTTGTGATATCAAGATGGCATTTGAAAATTTAAATGAACTCTAATATGCTTTGTTTATGAAGTAAGATATTAAGAAAAGAATTCATTACTGAGAAAAATTTCCGCAATGTTTTAAATTATGTCGATAAATTAGTCGTACATTTGGGCTGCCTCGGGTCTTTAAATCTTAGAGCTTATAAAGATCAATCACTTCCTTTCCAATTCTATATTAATTTTATATTATATATACTATACTGTGACATAAATATATATATATATATATATATATATATATATATATATATATATATATATATATATATATATATATATATATATATATATATATATATATATATATATATATATATATATATATATATATACTCTATGTTACCTGCGAAACCAATATTTTGGATCATCATTGCATTTACTAACTTGAAAAATATATTTTGTATGATAAAACAAATAAATTCTAGGTGATACATTAGAATATTTTAGACATGATTTAGAATCTTTAAGAGATTTTATCAAATGAAGAATTATTTTCGCTAATCATTATTTTCAATTCATGAAAACTCTTAAAATGTATTTAATATTGACTAAGGAAATATATGTATGTCTGAAGATGAAACTTAATGTTTCTAAAAACACAATTCTAATGCTTATGTATGAAACAATTTTTATTTTTGCTTTTACATTTTATGCTTGGATAGTTTATTACTTTAAGATTTAAAATCAAAGATTAAAATTAGACATTGTATAGCTTCACTTTCATTTTTTTATCTATTCCTATTAAATTAATACACTTTACGCTTAACTTATTGTTTTTTTAGGAGTTTTTATTTTAATTATAAGAGCTATTTTGTATTAAAAATAAATCCATCCAAATGTGATTTTATATTAAAATATTAATTAGAAATTATATATAACACACTGTTACAAATTAAGAATAACATGGTGTAAAATGTATTTCCTAGTATTTACATAATGAATTTTCGCAAATACAAAGAGCATAACGAAATTTCTTAAGTAAATTACCTAGTAATCAGCAATAATAATTTAAAAATAAAAAATTTACAATCATGACAACATTGAATTAAAAGTATATGCATTTTTTATTTCAAAATTGTGTGTTATTAAAAAATGTTTGATTACTTAAATTATTATTTCAATTTACATAATATTTTTATTAGTAATAGTTACTAAATTTGTGTTTTTCAACTATTTAAAAAAATTAAGAAACGTTTAACTTTTCAACACTTATTTTATTAATATTTAACAGTAAAATACAATTGTTGTTCGTATAAGCAATAGTCTTTTTTAGTATAGTTTAAGTAATATTATCCAATTAATATGATTTTAAATTTAAACATACATACTCTGATTTTTTAAATAATAACAATTAAAGTTATCTTCCTGAGATTATAATTATTGTACAAACACAAGTATGCACGCACATATACACACAAATAAATACATGAAGAAGATACTTATGATGTAGAAAATTTAACCTAAATTGAATTGCATATTTTCAAATCCCGAAGAGTATGCGCCACAGGGAATTCGCTATTACTTTTCTCTCTTTAGAAGCCGACTAAGAAACTAATGAGAATTTTGTTACAAAAGGATATTATTTTACTAGTTGTTCTAAATCACCTTAACTATTACAAACATCCCCATTTAATCAAAATATAATTATTTTTATTTTGTATTTACAATTTTTTTAGAAAGTTCTCTTAATCCATTTACCGTTTGATTGCTTTCGGGGTGCAGGCAGAAGTAATTAAGAAAATATTTCGATTAGAGAAAATGTTTCATTGATAAATAATTAAATCTGCACAGAAATTTTCACTTGTCATTAAAATAAATTATTTAATAGCAATTGATTTTATTTCAGTCTGTCTCCTGAATGTTTTATATTTATTAATATCTTATAAGACAAAATTTAATTTATCAATTAGAAACTAAATAATATGAATTTTTTAAAAAATAACTTTTTTCGTTTAAAACAAAACTTTTCGTGAATTACTTTTGATTAATTTTATGTAAATATATTCTTGTTTGTGAAATATAATGAAATTCTATAATATTGTTCAATTTTCTAGTAAATATTACAATTTATTTATTCATTTTTAAAGAGAATCTTTATTATTTTTATTTTATACATGAAGCATTGCAATCTTGAGCATTAATGTAGTAATTATTAATTAGATTAATTGATCACACAAAGCAATTACCTTAATATTGATGAATCAGAAATTTAGTTTTAGAATCTAGTTGATGACAAAATATAACCAAAGCTTGAATTTGCCTCACCAAAAAATAGAGTTTAAAAAGTGTTGTCTTAAACTTATAAGAACAAGCGCTTTTGGCAAAGTATCATTGTTAAACATAATTATTAAACTCTGAAGAGCAAGAAAATTACACAATTCTTCAAATTTTCTATACTTTATAAAGTTCCTTTTCTATACTTTATTATATATTATAAGAAAATTGCTATACTTTATACTTAAAGCCTTAAATCAGCTTCATGTTTATACGATTTTGAAATTAATTAAAGTTTGTTGCTCAACCCATATATTCATCATGAATCATTACTTGCATTAAAATTTATGTTTGCTGAAATTGCAGCTCAACCAAGTTATGTTATTAACAAACAAAAATTAACATAATCAACTTTAGAAAAATAAATTTCTGAAGTGCAATTATGATTCTCTTTTATACTAAATTTTTTCTTAATAATATTATTTTTCTTAACATTTCTTATTATTAGAAGGGGTATGGATTAATTACCACTTGTATTTTTATTCTAAAATGATCATGTTTTAATTCAATATTGAAAACTTATGAATTGTTACATTCTTACTTTAAGCAAAGACATTATTTTTTACGTTATTAGTGTGGTATTTTATTATGAAAATTACTAGGTGCTTTCAATCTTCATCAAATAGTATGAATTACAATTTAAAATAAGAAATGTTGCTTAACGGCTAATGATTATATTATAATCTTAAAGAATTTCAAAGGGTAAATAATAGTCAACTTTGTGATTCTTTTTATAAGAGTTGCAAAACCCCACTAGATTAAGTTTAATTAACTTTCTTTGTTATGGAAATTGATGGCATCTAAACTTATACTGAATTTCTATTTCTTTTTACTTTAAGGAAAAAATCTAATATTTTCACTTAAAATTGCGTGACCTATAAAAATAAACATTTACTTCTTCTCATTTCATCATTTCTTTGATCATTTTCATCATTTCTTTGATCATTCTTTATCATTTTCATCATTTCTTTGAAATTAATATAATTATACTTTTATTAAAATTAATTAATATAATTTGTTATTCTTAATGATGAATACGGTATGTATTATTTTAATAGTATAATTAATGATATGTACAAGTTAAGATGAAACAAGATTTCATTTACAAGTTAAAATGAAAACTGTTTTGCTTAAACTTTATTCTGAAATGAAATCTTATTTCATTTGTGTTGTTGTTGTTGTCGTGTGCCAGCTAGGCTGGCAATATGGGGTGCGCTGCTCCACTTTTTCAAATAAACAATATTTTGATGTGGAGTCCGACTTCTTCAGTACACATATGCCATAGGGACCCGTTTAAGGGTAGGCAACCATTTACAACACATTCATACACAGAAAGGACAAAGACAGGATAGATAGAGAGAGATTAAGTACATCCATGCCCAAACTGGGATTCGAACCCAGGACCTCCCAATCCATAGACAGGGACTCTGACCACTAGACAAGGCGGGCGGCCTTTCCATTGTGTAAGTTTAACAAATGATGTACATTTTAATATAATATTCTGTAGATAATATTTAATATAAAATTTTTTTTCAGATTTATATTTCGTTTCCATAGATGATAACAGTTTAGCCAATGTACGCAGAAAAAACGCTTAACTCTAGTTTATATTTTCGCTATACACCGTTTTCGTGTAAGTATAATCAAGAGTTTTTAATCAAGAAAGAGTGCATTTCTTTTAATTTTTAGATCACGTTTAATAATAGTTAAACAAAATAAAAAATTATTTTCCTAATAAAGTTATTGTAACAAATGTATATTGTTACCTATTTTGCAACATTGTAATCAGTTAACACCTTAATAATCATCTAATAAGAAATGGTACGTCAAATGTTGCGTCCATAATAACGTCACAACTGGAATTACGGTGAATGAAATTCTTTGAATAGAAGAAGATCTATAAAAGAAATCATTAAACTACAATTAATGCTAAAAATTATAAATATTAAAAATATTTTTCAATGTCGCAAAATATTTGAGTTTTAAGAGCTCATAATTTTATTTATCTTAAAAAATATTTAATTAAGTATTAAATTTGCCTATAAGAGAGCATATTTTTTCAATTATCTTGTCGCATATGCTATATTTATTAATACTAATAATTTTAAGCAATATTATTTTGATTTACGCTAACGTGATTTGAGCGGGAATTAATGATACAACATGTAATATGAATTATCTTATAATAAATATATTTATAAAAATAACATCACACATGATAGAGCATTCTGGGAATTATTTAGTAATTTAGTTAATACACGATCATTTATGCATTATACAAATCAATGTTTCCACTTTAAATGTTAAAACACTCTTGGGTATTAGGTTTACAGAATAATTTTGATTTCAATTTAAATTTAAGGGATGTATTTTGCTGGAATTAATAAAATGTTGATAAGTATAAACGCACGCATATTTCATTGTTTAAAATCGATTACGAATTATTGTTGTTGAGTGTTTTCTATTGTATTTATATAATATTTCTTTCATTCCGAAAATTATTATATTTATTTAAATATTAAAATTTAAACCTATCATATAAAGTCATTTAAGTAAAATTTTGAATAACTTTATCAGATTTTATTCAAGCTGTTACAATTTATAATTTTACTGATTATTAAATTTTCCTACAGAAACATATGACATTTATTATATGTAGTATAATAATTCGTATGTATACTATTAATAGTGCGCATGCAAAATTAATTATATATATATATATATATATATATATATATATATATATATATATATATATATATATATATATATATATATATATATATATATATATATATAGATATATAGATATATATATATATATATATATATATATATATATATATATATATATATATATATATATATATATATATATATATATATATATATATATATATATATATATATATAGAAAGTTATTTTAAATAACACCTAGTTAGAAATTTATTTCACGACTAAAATTAAATATTTCGTTTGCTATTGTTTAGAATATAAAGAAATGCATTTAATAAAGTGAGTTTGCTTTGAGAGCGCTTCTTTAATTCATTAGGTTAAATTAAATTAATTCATTCTAGAGCTTTTCTTTTAGAATGATTCATTATAGAGATAAACAATGAATGAAATTAAGTTTCAGTGAAAAATTTTATTTACAATTAAAATGGTAGATAATTAAGTTACAAGAAATCGAAAGTCTAACCAATGATAAAGTGAATGTGTAATAAATGAAAAACAATATACATAATTTAAAGTAGTTTTAATTTAAAGGTCTTTTAGTCACTAACGATATGTTGAAATATTATATAGAAATGTTAAATTATTTTTTCAAAATGCAAAAATAATTCATCCAATATTGTATAATATATTATAATAGACTAAGATGATGTATGTAATATTTTGTCTCTAAGTAATAAATACTTAAGGGAGATAAAATATAAGCAATTTTTCATTTAAATTTTTATATTAAAAATATTATCTCATAAAGATTATTTTTTACAGATGTGATGTCAATATTCAATCATTGAAAAATTAGTTTTCAAATGTTAAAATACTAAAAATTTATTAATCTAAAATCTTTTCCGTTTTAAATTTATAAATAATCTTTAAGATAAATTTGATATAATTATCTAGTATCAGATGCTACGTACTTATTAAAAATCACTACGTCTTGTCTATGGTCGTGGACTTATTTTTAATCAATAAATAAATCTTTATAGTTCTTTCTGAAGTTAATACAACGATATACAAGGCATAATCTAATAGATAAAATATTAAATCTAAACAAAATTTTATTATAAAGATTTTAAATCAGTTTAGGAATGTTTTTCCTCTCTTATCTTTCAAAATTTTATTTTCTCATGTTTTCCTTTCCTTAAATTTAGTTTGATTACAGTTATGCTATAAAACATACAAGTGTTTTTGTATATTTAAGCAAAAGGAAATATGATAGCCCTTCATATAGTTTACTTGATGGTAATAACAAAATCAATGTAACAAATTTATAAATTTTATAGCAAATTTATATATGATATAACTATACTTTTGAGATAATTTATTACAATTTTTCAGCAACACATTCAACAATTTTTTTTTCCATTATTTAAAACTCCATTACTTTTTACGTATCTTTATATGAGAAATCCTGTACACAGAATCATTTTGCATATCTTAATCGTATGTTCTAAGTAATTTGTCAATTAATGTTATCTTACACTATGGTTAAATATTTTAAATAAGCAGTTATAGATATATATCAATTTTTTTTAAACCACGATGTCCTTAATAACATGATATATTTCAGATTAATTAATACATGTAAATTTATCAATAAATTAACTTAGTGAACTTGACTAGTTAAGCGTGATATATTAAAATGCGATAATTTTCCTTTATGTGCAATACACAGAAGTTAGACAGTTTTTGAAGTTTATTGTCATATAAATTTAGTTATACGAAACAGTTTTTTAATAACCATGATCACACATAACTTATAATATGAAATATATGACTTATATTAACTTTCTCTTCATAATTTAAGTATTAACTAAAATACAATTAAATAAATAAAAATGTGCAACTCAAGTTAAGATTAAGTTCTTAGTACGGCTGCATTTGAAAAATCTATGTATCTCCAATTTTATGAAAATATAATATTCACATTTATTATTCTGATTTATTTTTTGAAAAAAAAACACTTGAATATTTATTTACTGATATTGGAAAAAGTGAAGCGAAAGTTCAACTACATTTTTTATTATTTTACCTTCTACATATCCCAATTAATAATGAATATTGCAATTATATTTTCACATAAATCTATTTATAGTTCTCCATTTGCATATCTCCATAATTTATTTGTATTTATATATGACAAAATTAACTTTTTAGAGGGAAATAACTTTTGAAATTACACATATTAATTCCAAAGTAGTATTAAAAATATAAAATGTTTAATAAGATAACTTTTTGTTCAGGTAAATATTATGTTAGTAAAAATTACAAGTCTGAGATAAAACATTTGTATATAACATATAAACTGCCATTTGATATTTCTATATTAGTATGATTTATATGTTTAGAAAGATTGCCGATTTACCAAATTATTTCAGAAGAATAGTTTGGAAAAGATCTTTGGCTTTGCTTTCTTGTATAATTAATGTAATTCAATTACATAAATGCTTATATGAGTTCTTGTATTCGAAACATATTTTTAGATCGAGAAGTTCTGTTGCTGCATAAATGATTGCTTATATGAGTTCTTGTATTCGAAACATATTTTTAGACCGAAAAGTTCTGTTGCTGCATAAATTTCAATGCAGTTCTGTGTGTAACATCTAGTAATATGATTTATACCTGTTTATGGTCTTACAAATCAAAACGTTATTCTTACCTAAAAAAATAATGAAGGTAGTGGCAATCTATAGTTCGGTTTTCCGATAAACCTAGGGCCGATAACAAACTGCTTATATGGTAACAAAAACATTAGTACTCCCATAAGTCCTCAATTATGAAAGTGTTTAGATCCTCTTAATGCTGAAGAATTATTGGCTAATTGATAACCAATATTTACTGGCTTCCTAATACTTCTTTTTTGAGTTTCTGTAACGTTGAATCAAAATACATGCCCGAGATTCCCTTTTCCGATTAAGAATGAATATTTGTTTCTACAAAATATTAATCTGGATTACTTTTTTTCCAATCAGATAAATTTATCACGACGTAATTTATTTATTTTACGGAAGAATTTAGTAGCTTTCAATGAAAAGTTAAAGCTTTATTTTCAATGAAAAAAGAAACTTATTTAAATTCTAATGGAAGGTACGATAATGCATTAAATCTAATCTAACAAAATTGCTAGAATTATCTTTTAAAAGTTTTATTAATTTTTCAGAAAATAATTTCCAAAATATCCTCGAGGCTAAACAAAGTGTAAATAGAAGATTGAAATAAATTTTTTTTTGTATTTATTTGAAGTATATTCTCTGCGGAAGAAATATTCCAAATATTTTTTAAATAATTTGAAAAATGAAAAAAATATATTGAATAATTTGTATATTCCTTTCATTTAGAATTTATATATTGATTTTTAAAACAAATTCGAGTCACTAAGTTTTTATTAACTTTAATCAAAATGAACAAATAAATTCGACACAAAAGCCGCTCTAATTTAATTACATAAGGGTATTTCTAAGAAAGAAAATGAAATTCATTCTTCATATTTTTTCAAGTATTAGGAACTGAGTTCTTTATTTTAGTTATTTATTTAATTTTACATTCTCAAAAATAATTTATCTCCAATAAAAGTTTAATGCTTATATTAAAATTTTGCTATTATTATTAAACAATAATGACAGCAAATTTTAATATTTAAGAATGTAAAACTCTCAATTTTTATTATAAACAAAGCGAATATTATTCTGAATATTTTATTCTTAATTTCTATTACATAGGCATATTTTTAAGGCACAATTTCTTAAAATTAAAACTGTTTGTTCGTCGAACTCTATTAAAAAACTTATATTTTGAAATTAATTTTGTATGTTATTATATTATGATGCAGTTGCTGAGGGTAATTATAGATTTATAGAAATGTAATGAAAACTTAAAAATTAATATATACATAATACTTTTAACTAAAACAATATATTAAACGTTTTTTGTGAACACTTGGACCCTATTTTCATATTACCATAAATTTAGATAAGAATCTCCATAATTATTTTTAAAATGTTTTCCTAAAAAATTATAAAAATAACATGTATTTTGTTTTCCTTTCTAAATTAATAGTATAATTTAATAAAGTATTTTCACTTTAAAATAAATAATTATCATTTTATAATATTATTTCTTTACATAGGGATTAATAAACAATTAAATTTCAATAAATTTTGATAATGTAAATTATTCTTTTTAATATAACTGCAAAATTTTTATTAACTTGAAATAAGCATTAAGAAAATAGATTACATTTTATAAGTGACTTTTGTAGAATCCCATATGATTTTAGCATATCCTATTTTATTATTCTCAAAGCGAAAATACATATGTTGGTTCAATATATATCACTGATAAATGTGAATAAACAGAATTTCTTTTTTGTCATAATTAAGGAACTCAGAATAAATTATTATAATTATTAAATATTCAAATTAATTTTGGCAATTTCAAATTAGATCAAATATTCATACAGATAAATAATTTTTATGTATAAAATACTCTAATGACAAACAAATCATTCATGTATTGGTTAATTTTTTATGTTATTTTAAGTGTGCTTTTGTATAATATAAAAAAGATTGTCTGCTGAAGAAAATTTCTGTCTTATAACAAGTTTTTATAAAATTGTTGTTATTTTCTCATGAATAATCTGAAAAAAATTATATCATAATTTCTAAACGTGAATTGCAGAGAAATTAAAAAATATTATATATATTATTATGTATATAAAAAAGAAATAGAAAATTTCAACATAAATACAATTTTAAAAAGACAATAAATAAAATGATTTTCCTAGTAAAAATATGAACCCAAATACCACTATCAAGTAAAATCATCTCATGGAGGATTTAAAATACAACAAAATTTGACTGACATAATACAAGCGATAATGCTGACTTATTATTAAGGAATTACATTCGCTTTTCAAAGTAACCCGTAAGACGTGGTTACAATACTAGCACACAAACTTCAATATTAAAATTTTTACTGACTTATTACATGAAATTTAAATGATCGTAGTGTTTGTCTTAAAAAAATATTAAATTATTTCTAAAATCTCTATTAATATCCAATATTTCATCCTGTTATTTGATGCATAAAATACACACTCTATATACCAATTATTATTAAAAAAGACTAGCAATATCAAATAGCACTCTAATATACTATTCTCTTAAACATTCCCAAATGTAACATTCTCTTAATGTATTAAATAATATACTAATACACATGACAGAAAAATTCAAAGGAACATTTCATTTCAATAAATAATTTAACATATTTCTCTCTATATAGCATATTTCTAAGTAAAATTTAAAATATCGGAACACACTAACTCGTAAATTTAACATAACTCATTAAAATGCATTCTAAATTTACTTTAGGTAAAATTATAAATCAGCTTTAAACTTGTTATTTTAACATTTTGTAATAAATTCTGCATACAACCAATCTTAATCATATGAAAAATAATGAAGTTAACATGAATATATGGACCTTATTCAGCAATGTATAACTGTATAAAAAATCTCCACTTGAAAGCATATTTATAAGAAACACAATAAAAAATTTGAAACTGTTTATATCATCAAAAGTTTTACCCAAGTATTACAATTCTTGTCAGGAATTGATATAATTTAAAATTAGTCCACGCTATTCATAAATTGATATTACTTATTTTAAAAATTGCAGTTTTCTGTTGATAAAGTAATTTTGATATGATAAAGATTTAACGCTATCAAATGACTTTAAATATGATCATAATCATCCCAACATATGTGACTAGGTTTCCAATATTCCAGAAAATATGTTAAGCCTATCATGACTTAAATCATGTGATTTTCCAAACTGATTGCTGTAAGGACCATTTCTCTAGTACAACTGTTTCACATGCCCGGTATATGGAATTTGTAAATAAATTAATGGATAAGATGATAGAATCAATTATTTTTAATGACATTGTCATTCTTCATCCATCTCGTTCTATTCTGCTCCAATATCAAAAAGAGATAAATTCCTCTATCTTTCAATGATAACATGTGATGGATTTGAGCATTCATCTTTGGTCAATTTAAATCAAATATATTTGCTTCATACCCAATAATTGTATAGTGTAACAGACTAATATAAAATTTAATAGCTTTTAAAGATATATTTAAAATCAGTCCTTAATTTGATGTTTATAGAAACCTTGTTTTAAGAAGAAATACAGCCACTATGTAATGCATTAACGTTTTTATCATGGTTCAGCATTATATATCCTACATTAAAATTTATTATTTCTGTAGTAATTTCAGATAACTCAAATTAAGTGGTCGTTATTGTACATCATCCTGGGACATTTTCACAACAATTAAAATTCATGATTTACTTCACTAAATTTTTTAATTGAATGTATTTCTAAACTACTTATGTGCAATAGTGTGGCTTAGTTGATAAAAGATGTTAACAATTCCTCTGCCAAATGATAACGTATAGAAAATTGATAAAGTGCCAAATTCAGACACAAAAAAACATTTCCTCAGATTTTATTAATTGTCGAAGTATTTTTTTCAATATCCTTAATTTTCAACATTTTTTTTAAAAAATGCAAAAAAAGTAAATAAATAAATCATACCTCATTTTTCGGGAATACAAAGTATTTTGCTCTTTTCAAGAGATTTATTTTTCTCTACTTTATCATTCCAAAATTTCATCAAAGTTTTTTTTAATAAGTAAATGATATTTTAAATGAGCAATAAAACTCAAATGCATAAAGTATCTCACAAATATATTTAATAAAATAATACTGAGTGTGTATACATCAAAATAGATTTATATTGATTTTTAAAACATTTAGTAAAAGTAAAAATACAAAAAAATATTCTGTTGAAACAATTAGTTTTCCACATTTTAATATGTTAGTAAATCATTGATTTAACAATTATTCCATGATCTTAACTTATTATATGCCCGTTACCCGTTACATAATACTTGTTTCTTCCTTTTTATGTTACTTAAAGATTAGTTATATGTTTATAATATATTAATATCTATTTCAATATAACCTATAAATATGTCTTCTTATTATTGCTTACTTCGTATCTATTGGCTTTATAAATGTATATATTACGTAATTTTATCATCAAACAAACCACTATTATTCCATTGTAAATTTATAAATAACAATGAAAAATGTTTCTTTTAGTGTAAAATTTGGTATAATGTTATTAAGAATGTTCTACAACTTCAATTACTTAACCATAATTTCAATTATTACCTTTACAATAATAAATTATTTTCGATACAAAGTCAAATAATCTTAAGTTTGCTTAAATATTCATTAAAATTACGGTAAACATAGTAAGCATTTACATTTTTAATTTCATATTAAGTCTTATGTGATAGAAATCTTATGATTCATATCGTCAATTGACATGACCTTTAACATAAAAATTTCAATAGTAGTCATACATATTTTTCAATTATTTTTCTCAAATTTTTATTTTATTATGGTAAAATAAGCACAAAGGGAAAAAGTGTAAATGCTGAAAACGATAAACGTAAAGATTTTCTTTGTGGTATGAAATATATTTAATGAGAAATTATAAATCTAATTTTGTAAATCACAAGTATAGGAGTGACAAGAAAATGCTTAAGTATTTTAAAAACTTTAACTTGCTTTATTATTTGTTTCAAAATAATTCCTGAGAATTAAGTAATACGATAAATAATTCTATTATCAACAATATTTCATGTTGAGCTTTGCTCAAACATTTAGACAGAAATGGAATATTTGTGATAAAACAATAAAATATTTAAGACAGAAAAAATATATTCACATATGTCGCTTTTTTCAGGCATGATAACAGACTTTTGCAAAAAAAAGCAAAATCTTAAACTAGGAAGAGTATTTGCGAACTTTTACCATTTTGAATTGTAAATATAAATCTTTTTACGCTAGATGTTTATTACGAGTTTTGTTTTCGTAAAAGGCTGCAGGAAATGTAAGAAATATTTAAAAACAATGGAAGTGCAAAGAAAAAAAAAGTTTCACAGGAAAGACAATAAAAAGATCAACTTCCTTTCTCATCCACATTCTTACCAGACTACCTTTTTTTTTTTCAAAACATTCTAACTTTTCCTGCAAAGAAAAGAAGAAAAAGAATGGGAAAAGAATCTTAAAAAGAAATTCTCTGAATTCTTAAGAGCCTCGACATTTGACGGCTAGAAAATGTTCTGAGAAGCATTTGTGAAATCAGATTGCGGCTCCCGGCGAAGATTTTTACCGTTTTAAAATATGAACTCCATCAAATTCCTTTCATCAAGCCTATCATCGGAGACGATTTTAAATCGAACTACTTTACATCACTCTTTCAACTTTGCGTGAAAAAAGGAGCCTATCATATCTTTTATGTCCGAAGAAATGAAGCATAAAGCGTAATAGCAAACACCTTATTTAAAGTATAAGACCATTTTAAAATATTTTGTTTTCTTTATTTTCCTTAAAGTAGCCTCATTTGTAATATTTCTTTTGAAATAAAATTTCAAGCCATAATGTCATTTATATTAAGGTGATTATATATATATATATATATATATATATATATATATATATATATATATATATATATATATATATATATATATATATATATATATATATATATATATATATATATATATACATATATATGTTTAGTCACATGTATAATGAACAGTTTAATTTATATAAAAAGTATTAATTCAAATACATCAATTTTGAAGAAATAATATGTATATTAAATTACAATTAAGTCTAAATGTGAGTTATTAAATATCAAATTAATGAGATGAATAATTGGAAATGCATAAAAAACTAATTAAATTTTTTTATATAACATTATATACATGTAATGAATATTATTGAATATCATCGAATATCAATGAAATTGAATAATTTTAGAGACATGTTTCTCAGTATTGAATGCTTAGAGTAAACTGGATTCATATACAATAGTTCAAGTTGGTTCTAATAGCAAGTTGAAATGCTTACTCAACGTTAAACATACATCTTGTAATATTTAATGTAATTACACATTAAACATGAGGTTAGCAAATTTTCAATATTAAAATTTCAGTACATGCTACAAGTTAAGTTACTTATTAGATGTTTTAGAATATTTACATAAAGATTAACAACTCAATAATAATTTTCATGATAAGATGATCCTCTTTTATTCATGGAAATCGTCAAATAAGTAATACTCAGATAACAGTAATTTAAACAACTCAACTCAAAGTGATTCATTTCAAAAAAGTAATATTTGTTTGAGATGAGTCATTTTGAGTTGAGTAAAACTTGTTTAAAATGAGATTTTTTTGGAAGTATGTTTGATAACTCACCACAGCTACAAAACTTTCACGTTAGATGTTTAATCTTCTTATTAGTTTGAATTCATGATATTTGTTAGTTTTCTGAATAATATTTTCTCACTCTAAAGTATTAAACTTCATATTTATGTTGAAAATGTTCTACTTATTTTTAAAGAAAGGAATTATAATTGTTTTACAAATATTTGGTGTCTACGTTTTGCATAAACTAGATTTCTTTGCAAATCAAATTATGCATTTAGAATTAATTTATTATATTGCATTTGAATTTATAAGAAATAGGTGAACAAAAATTTAGGTATATATATATATACCGAAAGATATATATCGCTCTGCAATGAAAATTGATTATTGGGTTCAACAAATGCATTTCATTGGATTCACTCTAAAACTTTTCAGCTGAAAACTTATATTTTTATCATATTTGAAATATTTCAATAAATTCTAAAATGTCAATATGAAATTATTTTGAAAATTCAATTTGTTCACCGAAGTATTCTGAGATAGCTTCTTCGTTCCCACAACCCTAAATTTATATTTGGATTATTTTGATTGGAATTCAATAACTGTTCCAAGGACTCAAATTTCAATATTTTTAAAAAAAAACCTAAAATGAATAATTTTAAGAATATATTCTTATCTTATGTTATTAAGAAATATAAATTTTATTTTTCTTTGAACTTTTGTGGTATATTCAACAAAAATGTGAATAAGATTATTTCCTTATTTTAGTCATGGAAATGTATATAAATATAGATATCATACAGAATACAGTGAATGAAATTCGGTTATTTCTGTTATTATACTTGTATCTGAGAAAATATGAGAAAATTACCTGTATGCTCTAAAAGCAACTCCAAATGAATAAATTAATACTGTTATACAAGTTTTGGATTTTCCAGAAAAAAAGAGATTTAATTATAAGTATATAAATAAATATACCTGATAATTAATAAGATAAAATGATGAATTGAATTATGACATATAATCTATTTTAATCACTAAAGTTTAGAAAATATAATTTTTTTTTTAAATTTTGTGCATATCCTTTAATAAATTATTCACAATGAAAAAATAAATACACCAATATTTTCCAAAAAAGTACATTATACTAGCTCATAATTTCCCAATAATTTAGAAATCGCAGTGTAAAACATAATTACTCATTATGGCAGTCATTTATTTTTTGGTACCATTAAGAAAAATTAAGAATATTTTTGAATATAATTGACACCATTATTCCCACTAAAGGTGTTAGAAAGTTTAAAATACATAAAATATTGCTGTTAATGAATGGTATTTCAGAGTAATAATCAATTTGATAAATAACGAATTAGAATTCTATAAGTAAAATTATAGAAAACATTAGTTATTATTAAGGATTTAGTATAAAGTTCATTTCGCGAAGCATTTTACTGTTTTGTTTTATGAATAATAAACATTTATATATATATATATATATATATATATATATATATATATATATATATATATATATATATATATATATATATATATATATATATATATATATATATATATATATATATATATATATATATATATATATATATATATATATATAATTAATATATATATAATATATATAATTATCTGTCAGAAGTAGTTCTTTCATCTCGATCCTAATAGTTACAAAATTATTGTCAATATTTAACTTCCCAATATGCATTCATGAATATAATTAGATCTTTAGATAATTAGTCGTTTGAATCCAGTAACACTAATGCAAAAGAGATTTTAATATATCTTTACAATCAAATCAAATTTCCCATTAAAAGTTACAATTGAATTCTTTTTCTTTATCTGTTCGAATCAAGATGTAACTATATTGAATTGTGGTGGAAATTTTAACTGAAGTAGACAGCAACACTGAAGCAATAGTATTAAATATTCTCTAAAAAAGCAGAATGTAATATTTGTTCTAAGATTATATCATTTTTCAAATAATTCATTCATAAGCTGCGTGGAATGTCATGCTTATTGTGTGAATTTAATTGTGGAATGCAATGTTTGTAAAAAATAAATTTTTCATAATTAGAGCAACTCTTGGCATGACAACTCGATAAATTTAACAAACAAAATATTATAGATTCCAGTAAGAGAAAGCTCTTAAAAACTTTTTTTTTTCAAATTCCTTCTGGAATCATTACTGAATTTAATACTGTCTGACAGAAATAAGTCCACTTATTTCCTACTATTCAAACATATCAAGTCACAAGTCACAATATTATACTACTCATTGTTTTACAAATTATATTAACAATGATGTACACATTTCTGTGCAAAAATAAATAAATTATGCATAAAAAAGTGCATGTATATATATATATTAAAATACCAGAATGGAAAACAATACATTGAAATTATGAAATATTGTAAGCAGTTGAAAAAATATTCAATATATATTTTAAAATTTCAAGCCAAATAAAAAATAATACATTGAAAATACGAAATATAGTAATCAGTTGGAAAAATGTTTAATATATATTTTAAAATTACAAAGAAAAATATAAAATGGAACGAAGTACCAGCATGGCCAGCTGCGTCAGGGGGTGTTGACCACCTTGGCACAAAGCATGGCTTTTCTGCACTGGTCCAAGACATAATCTTAAAAAGAGAAGCCAGTACACCCCAAAGCCATACCAAAAAGTTCAAACCAAAATATGTAGCCAGAATAAAAGAAGTAAAATTTAACCTAAAATATATAAGCCAAAATACATTTAATTTATAATAATCAAATTAAAACCAGATCCAAATCCAAATCCAAATCTAAATCTGCAAGAACCACACAAAATGCTATATTTAAGCCAAATAAATACAAAAATTAACGACTAAGTGTAAACACTATTGGCATTTCAAGCTTCTTATAAGACCTTCAAGGCTTGGGTGACCCTTCTGTAGTATACAACTACGCCTTACTTTACTCTTAAAAGCAATGCTCTACTAGCCAAATAGTGTTAAATAAAGTTAATTGGAATGTTATTATGAGTTACAATATATTTTTTAGTCTATTTATTTGTTTATTTAATATTAAGTTGATTGAAAATAACGTTTTTATAAATTTTAATTGAAATATTTGAATTCCAGAAAATTAGTTTATTAACCTTGAAATTAAAATCATTAGTTTTATCTTATATGTCAGTATATGTTTTGACATATTTGTCAGCATTTGTAATTTTAAAATATATATTAAACATTTATCCAACTGTTTACTATATTTCGTTTTTCAAGGTTTTGTTTTCCATTTGGTATTTTCAATATCCATCTAATATTTGATTAATAATTTTATTAAATATAATATTTATTATATTATTGTACTTCTATTTTAGCTGCTTTTAAGCTGAATGTATTGCTGAACATAAATGTTCAGCAATACAATATATATATACATATCTTTTATTTTCCAATTTTCACTTATGATACTTCTAATCTTGCATTATATATATATATATATATATATATATATATATATATATATATATATATATACTAATACACTAATAATAATTTTCTGTTCATGTCATGGCAGCAGTTTAACCAATATTCTCTTGATATATTTTGATAAGATTTCAGTGCTGTAATGATTTCATTTTTCAGCATTAAAATCGTTAGAATTTATTTCCTATTATTGTATTTACTGGATTTCTCCAAAAATATTAAACTAAATTATAAATTAAATCAATGTAATAAATTATGTAGTTTTTTTTTTTTATTTTTTATTTTTTTGTAAATTGTTTTTAACAGTGTGCACAACAACATGACAAGCAAAAATATTTTCCCCTTCAAATAACATTCAAGAAAAAAAAGTAGAATATTCCCTACAACTCAAAAACCGAAAGAATATTTTATAAGGTTTGATAAAAAAAAATATCAATATTTTTCACTTTGACATCATCTAAGAAGTTTTCAAAGAAATTTTATACTTAACTTTCAGTTTAAGAAGTGTCTAATATTTTTCGGAAACTGCATTTTTCACTTGAAGTAGAATATTCATTTTTACAAAAAAAGCATGCATTCATTACGAACATGTTAAAAATAAATATAATTTATAAAAAAATCTAAATAAGCATTTTATTAAAAAGTTATGGAAAATATTTTAGCGTAATCAATTTCCTTTTTTGCATAAATAAAATATAACAAGCTTTTAATTAGAAGTGCATGTATTAATCTGGAAGAAATTTTTGTTACACTTGAATAATTTATCACTTAAAAATTTAAATCAGTTGCACTACTTAAATAAAATTTGTTTTAAAAGAATAGTAAAGTATTTACATTATAACAAATTAAATATTTCTTATCAATATTTTCAAATATTTTATTGTATTTTTAATAACTTGAATAAAATTACTTCTGGTGGGATTTTTAGGTACCACCTTTTGGAGAATTTTTGAAATTTTTGAGATTTATACCTCCACATTAGAGGTAATAAGTGATCATAAAAGCAATTCATATATTATTTACACGCTTAAAATTTTGAATTAAAATATTTATTCTAATTCAGTTTTTTGGAAGAATTTTTGTTATACCTACTGTTAATCCAAAATCATAACTTATATATTTAGAAAATATTTTTAAGTTAATAAGGCTATTTGATGATATTTTGAATCTATAAAATAAACACAATATTTCCTTTTCTTAGCTAAGAGTTTTAATATGAAAAATAACTATATTTTACAGCACTCATTTTTCAGAGGAGTATATAATATATTTAAAAACTAATAATTTATATATAAACCATATAAATTAATTTTTGTATAGAAATAGGAATTTAAAAGATTAGTAATAAAATATAAATTTTCTACTTTATAAATATGTGAATTACAGAAAATCATTTTTGCTGTAAATATTAAGGGATGAATTGAAATTTTTTACGTTGGAAGAATTTAGCATGTACAACAGTTCAAATACATTAATTGAACAAGTGAACAAAAAATCTTAAAAATTAGTGTTATGAGGTATAAAAACTAGGGTATACTTTAAAAATTTATATATATAATAACTATAATATATATATATATATATATATATATATATATATATATATATATATATATATATATATATATATATATATATATATACTCCTTTTTAACAGCAAACTTTTTTTAGCAGTAAGCAGTAATTGGTTTCAAAATGAATAATATGCAACATTCATTTGTATGATCATATAATTTTGGGTAAAAATGTAAAATTACGATTTGAACTTTATAATGACAAATAATAATTAATGATTATTTAGATCACTGGTTATGTAAGCAAAATTGAGGTGATTTATACCTAAAACTACTCTGTTTTTTACTGTCTATAGCTGAGTTAATACACAAGTGGTTTACAATTAGATTAAGTATACCAAAAAATAATCTAACAGGCTATATTTATTGAATACCAAATATAAAGAGAAATGCAATGCTGTACTTTTTCACACCGTTGCACCTGCTATTGTTTCAATTACAGCATTAAGAAATGATTTCATAAAATTAGCTACACCGATTATACATGATATTGTAGCTACCACTGCATTATCCATGTAAGCATTTTTTTTATCTATCCACATTAGTTGAAAATTGATTACCAGAATTCAAATTAAAATCTCACTGATTTCTTTTACCAAGCAAAAAGCAGAATTAATATCATAGCAATTTCTGTTAATTTCCATAGAGCATTAGTGATTTGAAACCAATGAAACCCAGCCTAGTATTCAGTCCAAAGTCTGTACTATAATTTTTTTCTAGTCATGTAATCCATAATGAGATAAGCGATAATGAAGAAAAATTCTAATCTGAGCCAAATGTTAAATTATTGTTCTTTCGCTAAATCAATGTCAATTAAAAACACTTATAAAAATTGTAATAAGAAATAATATTTCCAAAACAATAAATATTTGCAGTTTTTTTTTATAATTTGACGATTTTATTATCTTCAGTGATATAAAAGAAAATTTGTTTGATTTATTTTAGGTACACGCTTTTCTAAGTCATTTCTAACTTCGTTACTCTAATTTCCTGACTAAAAATTTAGTTTATAATTTGGTTTAGTTGTTTACAATCTAAATATTATATGCCCATAGATTATTATTATTTTTCTATAAAGTTTTATCATAAAATCGTACTTATTTTACTAGACATTTAATTGTTAAATTTTTTAACTTTATTTTATGTTTATCAATTTGTATAAAAATGGAACAAATGTAAGTTTCAAAGCGTAAGCTATCAAAGTATATAAATATATAAATATAAATACTTTCAATTACCAAATTAGCAGCATTATAAAGGAGAAAACATACTATATATAATAAGCAATATCCATTTACATTAGTCTAATTATATCAATCTGAATTATAACTATAAGATCAAGTTAATTAAAATAAGAAATTCAGAATTTCAAAAGCAACGACAAGGTAATAAGTTACGTGAAACCCAGAAATCCACAGAAATCAAAAGTTGTATTGAAAGCAATAAAATGACCGAAAAAGTAAGTCCTTTATATTTGAACTGTGTATCAATCTAATGAACTTGTGTATAAAATATAGAATATCTTACACAATTCCCTACAAAATAGATTTTCACATCTTGTTAATGGATGGATCTATTTCAGCTATATAAATTTATGTATAACTGTAACCAAGAAAAAAAATTAAAACGTTTGTTTTTTAATTTTAAAAATAATTAAGATAGAAACTAAAACCACTGAAAATGAATTTTTTCTTGAATGATTTTTACTTTCAATATTTCGAGAAAAGAAGAATTAAATTTCTACATCTTAAGCATTTTGTTTCTTTCTCAAAGAATGCGGTTAGTTTTCTTCACTGACAAATATAATCATATGGAAATTTAGTAGTTTTTTTTTAAAATTTTGTTAATCTATCTATTGAGATTTAGAGCTACTTATATTCCAATATTATAATTATATAGTTCTCCATGAAATAGTCATTAATTCCAGCTATATGTTGTCAAAATAGAATTCGTAGCAAAAACAGAGTTTTATGTATAAAATTACATAATAAAGAAATCCTTTGTTTGTCAACACTATTGGCAACCAAATGATAAATCATGAACTACAAATGGGATAGTTAAATAAACTACGATAAAAGTATATTGGTTAATGTGATTAATATTTGATTTAAGAAGCTAGGTATTTTCTAATGAAGAAAGTAATTAGAACAAAAGCAAAATGCAAAAAATTTATATTATTTTCTTTCAGAATGAGTAATTGAGTACTTCTATTCAAATGTAAGTTTAAAGTAATGGCTGTTATTAAATCCATAAGATTTTTCTGAAATACAGTAAACTTAAGATTATGATTTTTGACGTGACCTCACAATTTAAATTTAGCTTTATCCCTTTCACTTTACCCTTTCACTTTCATTAATTCTAACCAAGTGCTATTATTAACTCTAAATTTATAATAAAAGCTTTGAATGCAGCAAAAATGTTTTTAGTAATTTGTTCTTTAAGAATTCATCAGAAAATTAAGCACCTGAAAAAAATTTTTACACCATAATAATATAGGTTAAAAAAATATTTTTACCTATATTATCAAATTAATTAATTTTATTTTCCGATACGCAATTCAGTCTCTTACTTAATTCACGTTATAAAATGTTTCTAAAATTTTCCATTTAGTGAATGAAATTTTAATTCTATTCCTTGTCAAAAGATGACACTACAACCGCAGTAAAATTCTTTATATCCTACAGAATTTCCAGTGATTTAATTGCTGTTTTGCGAAGTATACTATATTATATATATTAATATTTTTCTTTTAGTTATCAATAAATTAAAATTTGCTTTCGTGGTTTAAAACTAATTTTAATTTATTAACAATTGTTTAAATTTTTTTTTTTCAAGACGTATAACATAACATTCATAACCTATTAGTTTATACATCTACAATTAATTTCTTTATTATTTAATGCAAAATATTTACCAAAAATAAATGTTTTAAATTTTATGTTAAATGTTACAAAACTTCAAAAGTTATTTTAAAGAAAACAGTTTTCTTTTATGATGCCTTAGAAATAAGTGATATTATATCATTTAAAAATTAAATATAGTTCGATTTCAGGATAAATTTACTAGCAGTACTCTAGTTTTTATATCCCTTCATTTTATTTCCTTTTTTATTTAAAAATTCAGTCTCTGAAAAATTAAGCACAATTTATGTAACATTTTCAGAAATGTCATTTTGGAAATGTGTATTTATTATTTGTGTTCATAGTTATTAAATAAGAAAATTGTTCCGATAATACAAACAAGATGGCAGCACTAAAGTATGATCGAAAACAAAATATCTTAAGATTTTTAGTTTTACTAAAAAAAAATTTTTTTTTTTTTTGAGGAATTTCTTCTCAATAAAACAATAAAGATTATAGATGGAATCATTTTTTCTTTGCGATCCACAGTACAATAAAAACTCAATAATAAATAACAAAACACTTTATTTATTGAATTGAAAAATCTGTGTGAAGTTATGTTTTTTATAGCATTTCATTTACTAACAAATAATATTATTGGTAATAAGTTAAAAAGAAAATAATAAGCTTATAATCTATATTTATATCCATACATACATGGGTATTGGAAACTACACTAAAAAATGAAGGATTGGAAGGGGAATTCCTATAAGTATATACGGCTGCTGTAATAATTAAAATCAAAATTCATATAATTTTAAAAATGCAATTTTTGAAAGTTTGAATTAAGATTTTGAAAATGTAAAATTTGAAATTTTAAAATGCAATTTTAATGAATTTTTTTAAAAAAAAAAAAAAAGCATTGTATTTCGTCTTATAAATGTATAAGTTACTTTTTCCAATGATAGATGGCACTGTAACACCATTCCTAAGGCAAATGTTTATTTCTTCATAATAAATAAATATCAATAATATATATATATATACAAAAGTTAAAAAATTAAAAATTAACACATATTTATTTTAAGTAACATTGCATAATTGAGATAACACAGCATAAAAAATAAATAATTTTAAAAAGGAAAGATTTAAACTTACTGCAATTTTACTGCTGATAATTTTTAATTCTGAAAATATAAATAGTACCCATATTATTATTTAACTTGGTAATAGCATACATCAAAGAGAGATAGGGAAAAAAGAAAGAGTGAAAAAATACTGTCACTTAAATTGGTGATTAAAGCCTAGACTTTTTAATAGTGAATCATCTAAATTCATTAGCGAAATACTTCACTGTATTAATTCTTTGAACTACAATTCAAAAAAATAATAGATTACAAAATATTAATATATTATTATATTATATTTCATTAATCCTGTTGATCTCACGTAAAACCTGTAAATCATTATTGAAAAGCATTTAACCAACTGTTGAGCTTTTCATCATATGAGAGACGTTAAATGTATATTTAATATTTTAAAGAACAATAAAAAAATAGGTAATAGAAAGTTTCTGCTATTTTTATATGGCTGATTGATTTTGGAGTTTATACAATAAAAAAAACATTTAAAATTATGGGTTATTGTTGGTTTTTCTCCTCCCATTGAACAGCAGAGTCAAATTACCAATTGGGGAACTGGAACCAGGCAGGTTCTAAACCAACTGGTTCAAGATCCCTTATTGGTAATCTATGTGTGAGACCTAGATGAGGTAAAATGTGACCAGGGAAAACCTGTTCAAAAGAGTACATTAGTGCAGATTTTGAATGTTTTTTTTATCACCAACAAAAGTCATGGATGATAGATGACCACTAAAGAATCGGATAAGGGCAATTTACCTTGAAAATTGTAATATAAAAGTGCATAAATGTTAAATTCATGCATTTTTCATGACTTAATTAGAGTTGAAATTTTGATTTTTTGACTATATACCATAATATTTAATTAAATGTTTATAAATTAAAAAGTGTGATCCATGAAGTTGTAATTCCTTTAATAAATTGAAGGAAACATTAAAGATTTATTAAAATGATATATAAGTTCTTAAAAATGTTTTTGCATTAATCCTTATTTTCTAAAGAAAATCATTACCTATATTTTATTACCATATAAAAAATGTCCATTCAATTGCAAATGTTAGCAATTCTTTTTTTTAATTTTCAACGAACAAACCATACACACTGTTTAAATTGTTTCTCGTTATTTCTTAACAAAATAGCAAAAATTAATATTTTATAGCTTTGACTTTGCTTAGCTTTTGTCTCTTACTTTTTCTATTGATGATAACAAAATATTTGGTTCCTTGATACAAAACATCTAGTTAAAACAAAACATGAACATAATTTTTTAAAACAAAAATCTAATTTTTAAATCTTAAAATGTATTTTCTTACATTTTCAATGTAATAATGTTTTAGTTTAATAAAATATATCTATTTCTGAATAAATAAACTGTCCATTTTTATATTTAAACTAAATATAATTATATAAGATAACATAAGGTAATTATAGCCCTATTTTAATCCCTCAGTTAAAAAACAGTTACTTTAAATTTTTAGAAACAGTATTATATCCAAATACAAATATTTTAAATAAGGTATACATAGTTAAAATCAGCGTCATCTTCTCGATTCAATTATATATTATATTTTATGTTGAAAATAAAAATAAAAATTATTCTAAAATCAACATTTTGCAGATTTTATTTTGAAATTTCTAAGTAAAATATCTTTGCTCATTATACTACATAACATATTAGATAAATTTATACAAAATGATTTCGCAACCTTTAAATATATTTCGAGACATAGCAAATCGAATACGTGCGTTTATTGGATATGTATATTATGTTAATGCTTTAAAATTATTATGTCTGTTTTACGATGTCATCTTGAATGTAAGCTTCTTGTGATATTTTAATATTTGAAAAAATCTATTCTCAAAGTCTGAATAAAGAGGAAAATATTGTGTTGTAACTAAAATTCATATAGCCACAGTACATTTGATTTAAATTGTTAATTTAAAATTCAAAATATTATTTTATTAAAGACCAAAACGGTTTCGATGTAAAATTGTAAAATGTTCGATGTAAAATTTTTTACCCACAGGTTTGGCAAAAAATTTGTGATAAATGTTGGTGACAAAATTTAATTTTTGGAAACCCTGGTATTTTAAGCGATTTAACTAACGTAGTTTTACGAATGCCATTGTGCTATTCCCATTTTGTCCCGTATCTTGGCATTTCAAAGGATAATTTTTACCGCAAAAAATTCATGCGCTGTCCAGGATTACTTTCCTGTAATAATTTTAACTTTTAAAGAAGTTAAACTGGATAATACGCACTTTAGTAATTTGATGAATTATTTAATAGATTTTGGTCTCCCAAATCAATCATTTTAAATCTAAACTTTTTTAAAAAAATTGAAGGGAGTTTTTCTTTTTAGATTGCGAAATTATTTTTCAAAATTCAAAAGTAGTCTCATCTATGAATTTAAAAGATTAATCACCATCAGGAAAGATGTGATGTAAAAAAGCTAGCCTCGATTGAAAACGTAAAGCATCATTTATGGATATACAACATTTGTTACTAATGAAATCAATTTTCATAGTAATTTTTCTTGAAGAAATTTTTTATCTTTTTTGAAAATACTAAATAAATTTATATTGCTTGATAAAATTTCTCAAACATGTATATATTATTAAATATTTTTTATAGAGAGAGAGATAGCAGAGATCATTGCTTTGGCATGTTTCTATAAAGAAAATATATAACCCAATAAATAATTAACTTTAAACATGCTGTCTTCTTTAATTATTTAATTTACTTTTAAAACTTTATTTATAAATATTATTGTTAAGTAATAAGTAATTGCTTGAAGTCATAAGTCTGTTTATTTGCAAGTAAAATTGGTTTATTTACAATTGTAAATAAATTGACAAAACTTCTCAAATGATCATAATTATTTTATTAAATGTGAAATAAAAAATTTAGCATTTAACTTCATTTAATTCTTTATAATTTGTCATTATCATCAATTATCCGAGGAATATTCTTCATAACATACTAAAAGTACATGAACAATACAAAAGAATAAAAAGTTACATCCTATCATCTTGCTTTTGAAAAGAAACTACTTATTAAACATCAATAGACTCATTTATCTTTATAATTTAATTTCAGTCAACAATCATTTTACATAAAATTTCATTGAAAATTAAATATAAAATGTTTTATATATTTTCACAAATAAGGATAATATTTACCTTATTAATATATCTATATTTTTAATTCACTGAATGAATTTTCTAGAAATTACATTCCCTATTAGTTTATAAATATGGCATACATTGATTTCGAAGTGAATAAACTTTGTAAGTATCTATATTGTCCTTTCAAATATGCTATTCTGCATGAAAAACTGGTCATTCATCCTTCACATATCTAGGTAACTTTTCTTTATTTGCTACATTTTTCTGCAATATGTAATTGGTAGTACCCAAAATTACTCTGACGTCTAATTAAAAACCTTTTTGCTCCATTACTACTAAGCTTGTATATTTAAAAAAATCACTTGGAAGTAATATATAGCTGAATAGATACATATGGGAAACCATGTGTATCATTGATTTATATGTTGTTGAAATTTTTTAATATTAAGGGAAATTCAAAAATTATTGAAATAGTAACTTATAATATCAGTGTAATAAAAATAATATTATAATAGCTACTCAAGAATTCAAAGGCAAATTCTCTTTAATTCAACTTTTTGGGCATTTATATGCATCTTTACAGGATCCATTTGTCTTGGTCAAACACTATGATCAAATGGAAGTATTAACTTAATTTTTTCTGTGATTAGTTTTTGCAAAAAGAGTGTTTTTCAAATAATGAGTTTTTAATGATTATTTAAAAACTATCTAAAATTAAAAAATCAATGAGTCATTTCGATAACACATACCTTTAGATATAAGAAATAATATAAACGTCTGAAAAAAAAGGATAAAATAGCTGAGATTTTGCTGATTTATACGATATTCCAAGATCATAATAAAAAAAGATACATTTTTATAACGCTGATGTTTATAGCTGAAAATACTTCTTCCTTGACGTTTCTTTCCCACACTTACTTTCATTTTCCTTGAGTCAGGTGAAATTTCTTTCAATAGCTATTTTGAAACATTTTTACGAAAAGATGTTTTATTACATATTTTTCTCTGAAAATCTTTCAATCGATTTTATGATACTTTAAGGTATATGGCTGCTTGTGCAACAGCAGTAGAACATTTTTTTAATTTAAAAATGACATTTTATATTTTTAGAAGATGTAGTGAAAGTTATTAATTGCTTTGTTTGATAGAAGCATATATATTTATCTGTATATCCATATAATTCATATATATATATATATATATATATATATATATATATATATATATATATATATATATATATATATATATATATATATATATATATATATATATATATATATATATATATATATATATATATATATATATAGGTCATCGTATTAATTAATTAAAGTTATTAATTCTCTAATTTCCTCGATTAAGGAAATTTATATTCTCATTGTTTTAAACGAAATACAACTTTATGTTTTGCTAAGTAACAAACTACATCTATTAATCTCTTGAGAATATTTCTATTTCTAATTGTTTTTCCTTCCTTGTGTTGAACAATCAATGAAGCCTTTTGTTGATAGAACATCCTAACGATACCAAATGTTCTTACAAATTGTATTACGGCATTTATACGAGATTGTACTGCATTGCGGGAATACAAGCAAGCAAATCAACATAATATTTGAATACATGATATTTATTATATATCATATAAAGATAGGTAGACATAAGTGAAGAAAATTACTGTCTCTCATAATGTCTCATTGTTCTGCAAAACGTATTTTAAGCTTATGTTATCAGTACTGTAAAGATTAAATGTTTTACTTTATTATGCTAAGAATTCCTAACTTTAAATTATTTAGTATAATTTAAATTTATACAACATTACCTTATATTAATATTTTACGTTACTTTTTCTTGATAAGCGTTTATTTTTTTCTCCAATGGCGAGCACACTTGGGTGACTAACCCTATGCCACAATAAGGCCAGAAACTGCTGCTCATTTATCGTTACCCAGCGGGCACATTGTGAACCAAGTCACGGATGCGAGTTGCGTTGCCCGCGCGCCATACCACCACAAACCCGTTTATAGGTTGGGCCACATTCATACAACATCATAGAAGAAAGGACAGATAAGCACACGGAGAACAGAGAAGGACAGAAACATCCATGCCCGAACTGGGATTCGAACCCGGGACCCACAGCTCAGGAGTCAGGAACGCTAACCACTCAGCCATCGGTCGGCGATAAGCGTTTATATGTTTGGGAAAAATAATTCTTTTAATGAGGCTCAAATTAAACACTATACATTTTCGTATTACTGCAGTTTAATTTTATCATTTATAGTGTCAATTTTAATGCATTTTTCTCTTTTAGAGAATTTAATCAGACTAGTTCTTTTCATTAAGACTATGTAAATAAATAAAATATATAGTGATAAATACATATTAGCAAAATATTTCATAATAATTGACTTTTTAAAATTTCATTGTAGTCAGTTATGCATTCATATTACATAATCTTGATTACATAATTATTGCATGTATGTTAGTACCATTATTCGACTTCCTAATTACATCTTAAAAAAAATTTTAAAGGATTTATTTATTTTTCTTTTTTTAATGAAATTTCATTTACTGCTTATCATATTCACAGTTTATGTAAAAATTTTATTAAAATATTTGAAAATATCTTGTATCGATCAGAAATGAAATTTATTCATATTATCCTGTATTTTTTTAATGATATTTATACAATTTTAAGATATCTGTGAAACAAATATTTGACCTTCCCTTAATTTTATTTTCGAAAAAGTGAACATCAGTGCATCTCATATCTATTTCATGTGATTTTGTCTTGATCCTGATAACCTAAATACATTTCAATTATGTAGGAGCCTAAAATGCCGATACTTACTTAAAAATGTTCATTCAGAGGAGTTTGGTATTTCATACTAAGTATTATCGTTCCAAGCTGCACAGAAAGATAATGATGAAAGTTCTATTATTGCTGTTTTATTTTCATGTAAATTCCAAATATGCAAGGTAATTTTCCCTATCTTCAAGGTATTTCTTATTATTTGTAAAGTTCAAAATCTAAATAACACTGTTTACCATTAAATCTGCATTAGGTGGAGGAATAGTCTTACAAACCCGTCAAAATCTCACAAAAGAATGAATTTGGAATCTAGAAATAATTTAACATTTCGTCTCATTTTATTAACACATGCGGTACAAATGTGTTTGGAAAACATCATTGAAAAAGATATGGTCTTCTTATTCATCATAAAAGATCGTTTTCTTATTCGCAAATCATATATAAGTTCGGATTGTTTTAGAATATCGTTTAATTCTTCGAATAAGAAGGATAATGCTACCAGCATATCTCAGATTGCTGTAGAGGAAGGATCGTTGTCTATTAAGAGTACGGACCATTGTTGAATTATAAACCATTGTTGTTTATAAAGTGTACTTATTACGGACCATTGTTGAATTATATTATAAAGTGTACTTATCTAAGCCTAACTAGTCTCAGGCAAATATAGAATGGGTATGTTGCTAGGGGTCATTGTGAATGTCATGCATGTTCTCAACAACCTATCTTGATCACTTGAGAGAATTGATATATTGTAAGATTAGATTTTTAAGCATACATATAACATTGGCATTCGGTATAATCACAAAACATTGGCATTCAGTATAACCACAGAGGTTCAGAATGTGGGGTGATTCAATAAACAACAGCTGAATACTCATGCATTTAATTCAGATCGATGGTAAATTTAAAGAGGATCGGTATCGTTTGACATCTTATGGCGCTAGTGGTTATGCACACTTGCCATAAGTTGTCACTCTTGATTTGAAAGTTATTTATCAAGAATGATATCGCCACTCACATCGGCCGAAATTGAACCAATGTCATGCGGATATACACTGCTGGGCAATTGCTAAGGACGGATAACACTATCATCCATAGCAACCACAAAATGTGGAAAATTAGAATAAGTACGGGTTATAGTACGAAGAAGTATGCGTATGCAAATTTTTTTCCACGACAGTTCATCACATCATAGCATTCATAAGAACTTTAAAGGTTTTGACACGTGTGGACAGTTGTTGTTTCAAGTCAAAATTTTACAGAATAAGTGCAGATTTAATAATGTTTTACATTAATAGACGAACTTGAAATTTTTGGCATGTCTTCCCGACATCATTTTGATTTTATGCGTGGCCGAATTATTGGAAATATCGAAGAAAAGGGTGAAAAATAATAGATGTTGCTAGAGAGTTTGACATCGCTCATAGCCTTGTTGCACAGCTGTGGAAGTCATTTAAAACTACTGGAATGTGTAGTAGGTGGCATGGGGTAGGTCGTGTTTGAAGTACGACGCCTGCAGAAGACAGATATATCGTCCTATCAGCAAAAAGGAACAGGCGCACCATAGCTCAGCAGGTGTGCAAATCAGTTTCTTGCTGTCTCTGGAAAGCAGATCTCCCGAAATACTGTTGCCAGACGTTTGAGGAGAGGAGGACTATACGCCCGCAGACCTGTTGTGTGTGTCCCATTGACCAGACAGCACTCGTACTGCCCATTTGCAATGGTGTCGTGAGCATCGCAATTGGACTGAACAGGACTGCGCATGCGTACTATTCTCAGATGAGAGTAGGTTCAGTCTGTCATCGGATTGTAAACGCCAACTGATCTGGCGCAAGAGTGGTATTGCTTATCGTCCAGGAAATATTCAGGAAAAGGACCGATATCCGACATGCAGTAGTCATGGTGTGGGCCGGCATCATGATCAATAGCCGCACGCACCTACATGTGGTTGCGAATGGGACTATGACGGACCAACGATACATTAATGAAGTTCTACTTCCTCATGTTCGTCTTTTCCGTGGTGCTGTCGGTGATAAATTTGTTTGTTATGGACGACAACGCAACATGACATCAAACACTCGCTGTTCAAGATTGTCTAGACAACAAGAGGATATTCAACACCTCGTATGGCCATCACGTTCTCCAGATCTAAACCCCATTGAAAATGTATGGGATGCTTTGGTGAGGCAAGTTGCTGGTCGAAACTATCCTCCGACAAACGAGAACACCCTCATCCGTGCACTCCCAGAGGAATATGATAAATTGCCTCAACAGCTGCTGGATAATGTTGTGCAAAGTATGATGCGACGTGTGGAATGTTGCATCACACTCCACTGTGGACATATCCCGTACTGATACTTTCTTCAAGTTGCCTGCTGACTTTTAGATGCATTGTTCCATTTTTCCGTATGCAGCATCAAATGAACATTTTTCTTTCTTTCAGATGTTTCACAGCTTTTGTACTTTCCAGAATAATAAATATTCTTAATTCTAATGTCTGAACAGTGTGGCAACTATATTTCATCCTACTAGGCCTCATGTATCGCTTAACTTTATGCTACATTGCAATTTGTGATCCGTCCTCAGCAATTGTCCAGCAGTAGCAGTGTAGGTGCACGAGCTGTTGATAGGGGTCATAATGAGTGACATGCAGTTTGTTAACACCCTCTCATAGCTAATGCTTGGTAGAACAAATATTATCTGTAGTCAGATTTTCGAGCTTACTTGCAGAGAAGCCTGCAGCTAGTGTGATGCGAAAAGCAAATACTCAGTACCTTGTACACACACCTCTATTAGAGATAGACTATACATTTAGAAAAATATAACAGATATCAGTATAGTTCTGGCCTCTTATGACCAGTGATTTTGTTCTAGATTCAAGCGTACGAAGCGAAATCTTTTCATGCGATATTGAAAGAGCATATTTTATAAGCTTTATTCTATCTTTGTTTTATACAGAGATCATTTAATATTGTCTTGGACGCCATGGTCTAAAGATATCATAGCAAATTAAAATTTCTGGTTATAGTTTTTCAGAGATTATCCTGCCAGCCCTCTCAAATATTTGCTTTTGATGAAAGGTGAGGGAATAAAACAAGAATCACTATGAAATGTGTTGAACCTTTTTGATATTCAAATTTAATTCACCTCATCCCT
Source organism: Latrodectus hesperus (assembly GCA_037975125.1). Lineage (NCBI taxonomy): Eukaryota > Metazoa > Arthropoda > Arachnida > Araneae > Theridiidae > Latrodectus > Latrodectus hesperus. The sequence goes on from CM075856.1 coordinate 50,128,452, forward strand.
CTATTTGTAAAACTATTCGTGTAACTGTCTGAGCCATATTCCTTAAATACAAAATTTGTATTCATTTTCCTACATTGTGTAAAAACGTTAATAGTCAGCAGTGCAGAAAAATCATTTTTCATAATTCGCGGTTCAAATCATAATCATAGTATTATGCAAATGTTCTCATTTATTACTATGAGTCATTCTATTTTAGTAATCAAATTTTAGTTATCCACTCTATTCATATCTCTCTTCAGTTTGGACAATTGAAATCCAATGCATATACTGTAAAAAATATCCTTACAGAGCTATATGAGCCTAATTATACACTCGTGTCCATAAATTAAGAATAATGAAAGTTCGTGCAAAGAAAGAGACAGAAGCAAAACAGATGTGACTTATTTGTAAAGTCTATTTATCAAACAAAAGGTAAAGAGCAAAAAAGATGTTACATGATTGACATCATTAAAGAAATTTAGATTTTTACTCCCTGGAGCAAATTTCAAAAAAAGAACGTATTTACAAAAACCAACATAACATGGTTGGTATGATTGTTAATACATAGTAAACATATGCAATACAGGCAGCACAACGCTTAGGCATGCTGAGTATCAAATTATCGATCTGATCTTGGCGAATATTATAGCACTCACACTTACCAATGCTCTCCGAAAATCCGGTACACATGTGGAATGGGGTTGAAGGGCTGCAATTCATCGGTCAAGCATGTCCCACACATGCTCTATTGGATTCAAGTTCGGTGAGTATGCTGGTCAGTCCATACGGGTGATATCCTCCGATTGAAGGCATTGGTCTATAATGTTTGCACGGTGAGGACGGGTGTTGTCAACCATAAACAGAAATTTTGCACCCATGGCGCCCTGAAACCAAAGTACACGTTATTCCAGAAAGACATGCAGATAAATGTGGCCTGTCATGGTTGCATTCATGCAGGTTAGTTCTTTAACGCAGAATAATTCCTCCCGAAACGAGCAATCCTACACCACCATAATGGTGTCGTTCAATGCTGTTCTTTTGGTGGTAGCGGGTACCTGGCCCTCTCCATACGAAAGTCCGGCGAAAATTAGACTGAAAGCTAAACCTGGACTCGTCAGAAAACATCACACAAGACCACTGCTTCGGTGTCTACAAAGCTTGCTTTCTACTCCAGGCTAACCGCAGGCGACAGTGAGTTGCGGTATGTGGAACACATCTGACAGGTCTACGAGCATATAGACCAATGTGCTCTAAGCGTCTGTACACGGTCTGCCTTGAAACCATCATACCGGTAGCTGAAGAGAGCTGACGAAACAGGTCTGATGCTGTGCTTCGTCTACTTTTTTGGCAGTAACTTTCAAATACCGGTCCTCATTTGGCGTTGTAATTCGGGGGCGACTTGTGCTGCAACGCATACTCACATTACCATCATCCTTGAACCGTTGTCAAAGCCTGGATATGACACTCTGGGTGATTCCAAGTTCCTCGGATACTTCCAGCTGGGTACGTCCACATTCTAAATGGCTCGTAATTCTACCACGTAAATCATCTTCCATATGCTTCCTTTTCGGCATAACTATGCGGAAATTGCACTGTGGGGCTTTTAAAGCGCTTGTGAACAATTTTAATTCTTTGATACCATTCCTTACATACCCCTCTCTTACTCTCTCGTCATTTTGACGTACAATCGGCGTCATCAGTTGGTTTCTTGTGATTTGCATATTATTCTTGAAGATTATGTGATAAGTCTGCATGCGAAATTTTAATTTTCGAGTTCAATTTCTGGATGATTCTGAATTATCCTTAATTCATAGACATGAGTGTATATATAATAAAGATAAAAGATATGCAATATTTTATATAAGGTATGCAATACATTAATGCATATAAGAAAATTAACACATTTTATTTCTTTTAAGTAGCAATTATATTAATTTACTCAAGATTATTGATTTTTCCAATAATTTTTATCAATTTACGGACAGTGTAACCATAAGGAAAACCAATAAATCTATATTTAAGCAACAAAACGCAAAATATGAATATAGCAATTTTTATATTCTTACAAAAAAGTAAGGAAATTTTTGTTCACGAAACAGATGATTTAACTTAATTAAAATTGCAAAGTCTGAAGCTAAAGTTTAAATGCGTTAAAGTTAAAGATCTAGTTCTTTGTTTTTCAAAATATATGTTTTTTTCTATTATTCGTGACATTATTCATTTCTTTCCTTTAAATGCAACTACAAAATTTCTTTCATTGGACTTACACATTTTAAGGAATGTCATCAACAAGAACATTAGTTATAATGTGGCAATAAAAAAATCCCACACATTTGTGAAAACACTAAAACTTGATTTCAAATTTTTGCTGTGATGTTTTTCACATATAAAATTGTGATTGCAGTTTAAATTAAACAAATATTGCTCGCTTATAATTTTAATACACTTTATTTCTACGTGTACATTCTTAAAGACTACCAAATCATTGAATTCAAGAATTATTTTAAAAGCAAAAATGTTCTTTACACTGTTAAACAAAAGCGTACATGATTTCCAAAATTTATCTGTTTTAGTAGAATATATTTTCTATACAATAGCCCCATATATAATATTAAGTATTAATCTTTTAATACTTCCTAAAATTCTCCTTACTGATAAAAGCATAATGTATAAGTAGCAGGAAAATCAGCATAAAAAGTTTGACTAGTCTTCACAATTACTGATCCTTCTGTACACAAATATAATTAATAACAGTAAAGTGTATCTAATTAGCTTTCATTTTAAGATTTTAAGTTGTTTCATTAGGAAGCAAAAAATTGTGAGACAAAATAATCTAAGCATTTCCTATTTTTGACGGAGGACAACACATTTAAGCTTAGTTACTAACAAATTTCAATAAACCAAATCTTAAATTATGCGGGCACTTTTTGCTTCACCCCTCTGAAGTAAAAATCAGCCAAAAGATTGGATTTCCAATAAACTTAAGCACTTATTAGGAAGAGTGATTTGCGAATTCTCATTTCTAAGCCCACATTACTCCAGCAGAGGGTTTTAAAAACAGTTAATTATACAATTTGTTTTTTAAAAAGATTTTAAAAATAGGCATGTCATTTTTCATTAGAATTTATGACTTAGTTAAAAAAATCACAATGACTTTTTAAGCAATGTTCATGAAGCAAATTCTTTTCAGAAGAATTGTATCACATTGAAAAGTTAAACGATGTGTCCCTTAATTTACTAAACGTTTCTTGAAATGCAGATTTTGATTAAACAATTTTATTGCATTATTTTGTTTGGGAATACGAAATGAAATTAAAACTGAATACGGAAAAGATTACTAAAACAAAAATGCTAAGTGGAAGGTTTATTATAATCAGTAATGTGCCCGACATCATTGAAACTAAAGTTATGATAGTGAGGCATTAGTCCCAATATATGTCAGCATAGAATAGTATGTACCATAGATTGCAACTTCAGAGAAATTAAAATATTTTAAAATTTGTAGTAAAAGTTAAAAATTATCAATACGTTACCCGAAAGCTTTCCAAACATATTCACACAGTTTATAATTCTAAGTATTTATATATCAAGCACTTAATATGCAAACATTCAATCACGGATTATACTTTTCTACAAATTCTTCTTAGTCAAAAAGTATCGCTTTGCAAGAGGAAAAAACGTAAAGAAAGTAATCATGAAAAGATAAACAAATTAAACAAAAAAATTGATGATGCTTTAAAAGTTAAGAATTTAGAGTGCAATAAAAACAAAATTCTCTTTTGCATAACCATCGCTTTCTTTGTATGAAAAACCATATCTTTGTATAAAAAACGTCAAATCAAAATCCGTATTACAATTATTGTTAAATAATAGAAGATTCTACGATCCTATCACGTCAATAAATATATTGTTTCTTCAGAAACAAAATCCTATGGAAAAAAATAGATTGTAATAATTCAATTTGACTGACTCCAAGGACATTTTATAAAATTTTTATTTTCGATCACGTGTTATAAAAATGCTTTAGAGTTCAAATGAACAATCTTCTATACCTAGTTTACATTAGATCATTGCACATTTATATTCATGGATTTCAATTTTGCTTAGTTCAACCAAGATAACTGTTATTGTGTTATTAGGATTAAAATATGAATACTTATAATTCATTAACGTATGTTGTATTTTATTATTAAGGCAAATTCTATGAAATATATCATCGATATTTTGTTCAGTGATGAATTTTGACTGTGGATCAATAAATGTGGTTATCAGATTATCCTTATTATTTAGTTTTTTTACGTATGTACGCTTGATTTCTTCTACATACTTATAAATCAGTACATATTGATTTGAAAAACATGTTAGGCATATGTGTAAACATTATAAGTTGCATATTAGTTTTATTATATTTTTTGTATTTATTAATGAATCGACATTGTTATAACAATTATTTTCTGGAAAAAACAGTCCATCAATATGCAAGATATGCAATGCTTTCAAAATATTATTATTTTCTAGGTATGAAAATAATCTCATACGGATAAAACTATTTATTTTTTAATACAATATAAATATAATTAAATTAAAATGAATAAGATTTTCAAATTAAAGGAAATAAATTATTTTCTGGATTTACAATGTTAATTAAACACATAATATGTTTGAATATTCTACTCAATTTTAAATTATGTATACAACAGGATCGAAAAATAATTTAATGACTTTCTTACAATCGTTGATAAAGTAAAGAAATGTGATTGCCGGTAAAATAAAAATTAAATGAAACAAAATATTCAAAGCAGTTAAAGATGATTACAAAGAGTTACAGTTATTCATGTTTTATCTTAAAAACTAATATAAATTACAATTTTAATATATATTTTTGCAAAAAAATATTTATTTCTCTTTAGAATCTTCATTAGAAAATATAAAATAATATCAAATTAATCCTTTCAATTGGTTTATTTATAACAATTATGATGAAGAGATTTAAAACAAAATTTGAATATAAATCTTCTTAAAAGTATCTTTCAATAAATAAAAATATTTAATATTGAAAAGTTGCTTTAAAATACCAAAAGCTTTCAGCCATTCAATGAATTTATTTAATGAATAATCTGATAAGGATAAGCAGATTAATGAATTTATCGTTCATTTTTAGAGACATTTAATGTCTTTATAGTCTTTACGAATGCAACGAAACAAAAGTATTATTACATTTTTAAGAAAGGTCTTAAATTCAGTTATTTTTAATGAGTCAGAATATTTTAGACTGTTTTTAAATGAACTTTAAAAGAGATGTATTTACCGTTTGAAGAGTAATTGCATACATAAATAATTAAATTTTCTGAAGATGCTGACTTATATTATATTAACTCAGCCAATTGAAGTATTCCAATCGAAATGTACTATTTTATTTTAAAATTAATTTGCTGTAGGGAATAATGTTATAAAAAAGCACTAGCATATTTTATTAAACAAAAATACTTGAAAAACTGAAAATTGAAATTTGATAAATAAGAAAACATTCTGGAAATAAAACTGTAAATGCTGTGTAAGAATCATCATTCAGATTATGTAGAAGTGAGTTAAATTTATGCAAAAAGATATTTGTACTCTCCATAAATGGAAATATATTTAAGGATTAAGGCAATAGAAAAATATATGTAATAAATGTAATAAAATGTAAATAAAATTTAAGCAAAATATATTAGGTGAAAAGTAATAAATCTTATATTCTAATGAAATGCAGGTAGTATAAAGTGTGTATGTGTTTGCACGTGTGTAGATGCATATAGATGTATGCACATAACATGAGATATCTTCAATACTAAACTATTGCATACAATATGTCTTACTTATCAACATAATTTATTACATATTAACTTATTTGGGATTGCTGACTTTGTTTCAACTAAATGTTAAATTATAATTTTAAACGATGCATTGTAGTCAATACTTATAGTATAAATAATAAATTATTAAACTAAGTTCTGTGATTACTGCTCGGTAAAATATTCATAATAAATTTTATTATTTTAATAAGTAGCATGAGATTGAAGTTCTTGTTGATTACAATTTCTTTAATAACTCTTATTTAGTAGTAAGAGAATTTATACAATCTTATTTAGAGTTTATTTAGTTAATTTATAGATGTAACTCTAAAAACTCAATGTATACTTTTTTTGGTTCCCAATTTCTCAAAAGTTTACATTTTAATTGATATCTTAAAACTTCTGAATTGCATGTTACTTAATTTATTTGTGATTTTCTTAAGAATTATCAATAAAAAATAAATTGCATTTATAATATTTACAGTTAATAGTTATTATTACAAATTGTTTTAATGACAATTAAAAATCTACACATTTCTACACATTTTTATGCAGCTATATTTGATTGTCAATCAGGAAATAGTGTCACACATATACTGCCTTCTTTACATAAGAAATTTGTGTTTGTATTTCATTTATAGTTTCACATTTAATATATGTAAAAATAAATATTTATTCATTAATAAGTATAACTAATTATACATAAAATAAAAACTTTTTTCAAAATCTCTATTTGAAACTAAATATTAGTATTAAAATATATTTCCGTAAAGACTGCTATCTTTAGTTAACAAATAAATTTGAAGTTACCTTAACTCGTTTTTCAATATCAATATTCATTAAATCAATAATCCCATCACAGCCATATGCTGCAGATTTTCATCACTTATTTTCTATTTTTAAATTCCCAAATGTTAAGTTACTATTAATCATTTGATGAATGATAATGAGTATTAATTATAAAAGAATGCATTAACTTTTTAATTGTTTATGTGTTCCATTAATCACATTTGCAAAAAAATCATTAGCTATAATTAAATAAAAACCAAAACAACATGAAACTTTTAAATTAACAAAATCTAATAGTATTTTAATGTTCGACACGGACTACTCCTTAATTATGTACTTTAATGATTTTCGTCAACATTTTTATCCCTATATCTCTGCAACGTATTTAGTGCATTTTCCACATTATTTTTAGCTTTATTTACAAGAATATAAACTAATACCTGTAATTAATATATAAGGTAATACCTTCTATTTCACACCTCAGAAATTTTGTGAATGTATTTATTACCAACTTTGGGAAATTAATGTACTTTAGAGTGCAAATATAATTCACTTTAATTACATTTAAAATAAAGTTTTCATTGCATAGTAACACAGCACTGGGTCCACATTTTCTATTCTTTTTAATATTTTCTACTCCTTTTTAAATAGATGAGATGACTTTCTTCAAAATATATACTTATAATTGTTGTACATAGCAAATGCACAACTATTATATATGAATATATTTTGAAGAAAGAATAAATATTTCAACAAACAAATTTAAAACGGCTTTACTCATATCATTTTTCCTTTGAATGAGAAAAGATAAGTTTAATTTCATACCTTTTCTTAAAATTTATTTTTGATTTAGTTTTTCTCCTATTTAATTTAATTTTGTGATCTTCAATTTTCCCATTTTGCTTTGATATTTAGGTATTCCGACTAACCGTCTTTAATATAAACCTAGAAAAATTCTTCCTAACCATGAAGAAAATGGACTTAAGATATATTTTTGTATCATTATTTTCAGTGAATTTATTCACTAAAACCTTTTAAATGATATTTATTTTGTTAAATTAAATTGATTAACAATATAAACTTCACTAATTTTAAATATCATATATATATATATATATATATATATATATATATATATATATATATATATATATATATATATATATATATATATATATATATATATATATATATATATATATATATATATTGATTTAAAGTTCTTTTTCTTTAAAAATATATAGTTTTTCTCCCATAATCAGCTTAAGAAATTTAATTAATATTCATCTTGTTTTTTGTAAAAAATCTAATTATCAGAATATTTGACTATCCGAATGGTATTCAGTTCCAAATGATTCAGATAACTGAAGTTCTAATTGTATTTAAAATAGGTTTGTTAAAAGAAATTGAATAAATTTAAAAAAATATTCAAGAATCTGATAGTAAGAAATATTTTATCAAATATTTTTAAATAATTTCTTGTAACATTCTTAAATGTTTCTAGATAAATTTAAAGTAAGAAAATCATAAGTATTTTTTTATGATTTCAAATGCAAGATGTAAATACAAAATATTTAATATATAATAAAACCGTATCAAAATTGCTCACAAGAAAGAAAAGTATATATTAGGAATATTATTCTTGGAAAGAGCAAATGGGATTTGTGATAGTTTTTATACAAGGTCATATGATATGAATTATATTCATCATTTTCTGACTCTTTGAAAGTAAAATGATCACACAAATTGTTCATAAAAATTATAATTAATTGAGGAAGTAGAAATTTGTAAAAAGAATGAGAAAAATACTGTTTTTTCTTCAATGCTTCTGTTTTAAATATCTGCCATGCTCGACGTAAATTTTATTGAACAAAATATATGAAATGAAGTAAAAATACCAAATTTTATAATCTTGAAATAGATGTGTTTATTCATAAACATCATTTAACTGTTTCAAACATCTTTTATTTTTATCTTTTTTGTCTATGGCACAGTGAATTACTACTGTGAAAATATATGAACTGCATTTTACCATTGTTTAGAAACCAAATTTATCAAAGATATAGCGTTAAGTATAAACAGAAAAAGCATGAATTTTGTGCGAATAACAATATTAAAATCTTCCTTGATTTATAGTTAAACAGAAAATGCTAATGCTGAAATTGTTTTGAATGAATTCACAAAATTATATACATATAAAAACAATAAATACGTGTATTTTCAGTCCTTTTTACAAATTTTATTTTTAAGCAACAGAATAATTTGTGATATAGTTCTGATTTTGTATAAATATCATTAACTTGTTTCTCAATGTTTTTTAAAAAAAATTGTGTTGATACATTAAATTGCATATATTTTATGTTTCTTCACATGAATAATCATCGGCTTCATGAATATATTTATTAATTTTGCCATTGACAACAACTTTGTTCTAAGAAGTAGACATTAATTCTGATTGAAAGAGCTACTTTTTTCATTAATTCAGTCACAAAGACTGATCTCATTGTAGAATCAATTTGGAGGTGTGAATGACACTAACCATTAAATTACCAAATCAGAGTAAGATTATAGATTCTTGGTCATTCGTTTTGAAGTCTGAACTCAAAAAATGAAATTTGAAAATCTACCCTTATGTATAGAAACCAAAAAGTATTTCTGATACAAAGCTTGCAATAAACTGTGCTCTAATTCCAGTTTGTATCGGAGATATATATTTTGTTGAATTAATGGATACATTGGTGTATAGTTTAAATTCTTTAATAGTTTAAATCTATTTTCATCAATCATTGTCTTTCACAATATTAACAACAAATGAAAAAGTCCAATATGCTCATTGTGGTTTGGTATTTTGACTTTTATGTTGTTGTTGTTCTTCTTCTTCTTAGAATTGGGTTTGTATGTCATTGGGCACCTCTGCTTTTATCAGCACTTTAATGTAGTTTGTCAATAGCTGCATCAAATCACGATAGATGTCAATTTGCGAATCAGCATACTGTTAGGTATCAGTTTCAAACATTCAGACAAAGTGATTTGTGGCAGAAAGAAGTGACCATTGCACATTACGAACTCCAGAGTTTTAACGAAAGATAATTGCACTTGAAGAGAGGTTAATAAGGGCGATACCTGCTTTTTTACATTATTTCATGGACTAACTATAGGCAACTTTTTCTGCAAATCATTTCTTTTTGGCTACTGAAAATGTTATTGGTTAACTTGTACATTTGCTTGTGAATAATTTGATAAGATATATCACTATTCGTTCGTGAACATCAAAGGCTTGTTTGCTATTCTATATTTAGTAAAAAAAAATTCATGAACGTAATTGAAAATGATATTTTTAGATACTATCATGGAGCTCTAGATCAACTATAGTTCTATGTTCACAGGAGACTACGAATATTTTAAATATAAATTCAACATGTTTTTATTATTGATGTTATAAACCTGAGTAGTTGTAAATATTGTTGTAAAGTAACATTTTACAGTAATGGGCCAAGTAGCATTGTCTTGTTTTATATATCGCAATTTTAAGTACATGCCTAAATGTGACACATCTAAACATGTATCTGTTTTAAAATTCATTTTTGCATAAATGTGATATATTAATTTTGAATTATATACCAATAAAAAAAATAAATCTCATAGGTTCTTGCAAATTAAAAACAATATTTTCAGTCAGGATGTAAATAATGAAATAGATTTGAGTTCTTTATCAAATGACGTGTGTTAAAGTATTAATTGTTGTTTTTTAAAAATGCAATTGATTTAAATATTTAGATTTACGAAATTATTTTAATATCATATTAATTACATTTGCTTAAAACATTTTTCGCAAAATATTTGAGAATATTCAATACATTAAAAAATCACTCAATCCTATTCAAAGAGCACAATCACTGTATGACAGTTAAATTAATTTTATTCAAAATATCTTAATTTTGATTTTTTAATACACTGTCTTATAAAAGTTAAAAAAACAACGGGCCCTAATTACTTGCTCATAATTTGCAAATGAACTAACATGGAGACACCAAATTCGGAAATAGTGCAAAAAACAGGTATGTGTTGACTGTGATTTAGAAGTTTACGTAAGAAAAACGCATAAATTATTCACAACAAAAACAATCTAACTGATCTTAGAAAAAAAGATAATCCCTGTTTAATTTGATAAAATGTTATAATTGCATAACAAACTAGATATTTTATTAAGGGATCTGCTGACCCCAAACTTGAACACATTTGTTTTCCTTGCTGAAATTAAGTTGTCGATTACCGAAATTGGAAGACTAGGCCAGACACGGAGTAAACTGTATTCTATTTTTCTCTTAGATCTTTTAGGAGGACTTAAAACACAATCGCAATTTGTCTAACAAAATAGCCCTACAGATGCTCAATGAGATTATGGTCTACAGGTAGAGCAGGCTGCCATTAACCTGTAACCAAGATCCTAAAGATATTCCTCAACAACTACTGCTCGATCAGGTTGTGTGAAGTCGAAGTTTCTGCTTGAAACACAAGAAGTTAGTGTGATCCCTGCTGAAATCATCATTCCACGATAAAATAGCTGCAATTTTAAGAGTGTTGGATTGTTAGTATCTGATGTTTTGTTCCCTCTAGATCTGCACATGTCCTGAATTGTAAAAAGTATAGAAGCCCAAGTTGTTTGGTCCAGGAAATATTTTCTCTTATCGAAGATAAGTGAGCTACTTCAGACGTCCCGTGAGGGACAAACATACAAGTTACAAGTACAAAAGAAGTTGTCTTGCATAGAGACTAGCATGAGGAAGCAGTCTTCAAACCGTGTTTGACAATATATTTCTCCCTGATGCCACAGAATGGACTGCAACAAATAGCTTAGAAGAAATTTCCTTCTAAGCTATTTGTTGCATAAAATAAAGCATAAGCTTAAAATTAAAAAATAAAAGCATAAAATTAAAATTTTTTTATCCTCTTTTGGGTCGAAATAGCTATAACATGGTCTTGTTATAGCTATTTCTTTGTAGTTTGTAGCCGGCCTGAAACATGTCTTCTGGACTCATAAACTTTGGTTTGATATTGATTACAGAGACATTGCGAGTCACATTAAGGTAGCCATCAATATCAGCCTATCATATCCACATTTTCAACCCTCCATCTGCCTGCCCACATGGCACTTCATTGAATTAAAGAAATGTCTTCTCTCAGATACTGCATTACCCCACTGACTATTATCAACAAATCTGGTGATTAAAGTTGAAAATTAATAAAATTTACACGCGTAATCACGCAATATGGTGTTTGTATGTATATCTGTAGTTTTCTATCAAAACATTATACCTTATGTTTTTGCATATATTTAAATGAGTTAACTTTTTTCATTTATATAAACTATAAATTCTACTGTTAGTGTAACTTTTTATGGTGAGCACCGAGAAACATGTTTTTTTTTAACTTTTCGATACCAATATATATAAGAAACAGCACACAGAAGAGAGGAAAAAAGGAGAATACTATTATACGCCATTTTACTAATTCCCCATAAATTTCTTTCCAGAAGGACTTTTCATTCATAATTGGCCCTTATAAATGGATCACAAAGGATACTATATTGCCTCACTTCTGAAAATTCCAAAAATTTGACACACGCTTAAACGTCTATCTTCCATTATTTAACAGTGCATGGGTTTTAACTCGGAATTTTTTCTTCAAAAGAAAATTGTGCTATCATTAGACCATCCCATCTTAAACCTAAAGTTTATAAAACTATACAGTTTGAAAGTTTATTTCTATTCATACATTGTTAAATATTTTAGGCCAAGATAACAGTTCAACACAAAAGTCTTCAAAATGTACCATTATACTTTTAAGTATAAAAATCCTGACTAGATTTTCTCGTTATATATATATATATATATATATATATATATATATATATATATATATATATATATATATATATATATATATATATATATATATATATATATATATATATATATATATATATATATATATATATATATATATATATATATATATATATATATATATATATATATATATATATATATATATATAAACTGTAAGTAATAAAAGAATCAACCATAACATATTGGTCATTAAATAAATTGAAAAATTCATTGAAAAACCTGTAAAAAAATTAAATTTTTGTTTTAAATATTGTAACACTAGGAAACGAAATTCTTAGCAAAGTATTTTAGTTTTGAAAATGGATTAAAACATTCCCTTGCCTAACGTATGCACTGGTTGACTATAAAGCTAATATTGCATAAGACACTTTATAAATAGAATGTTGAATAAAGGTTTGAAAAATAGTCTATCTGAAATATATAAATTTTGTATGAGATACGACTGTCTCCCAGGAAAAGAGAGTGGCATTTTTATTAACGTACAAAGTTTGAAGATCTTTCTTCTTGGAGGAGAATTTTCCTACAATACCAAAAAACTTGGTACTCAAAGTAACAAGCTATACAAGAAACATGCAATTCGTAATAAATTATAAATATTTTCTAGTTTTAAAATCTCGTATCGATAAATTTTAAATTTTATTTAATTAAAATGAAAGTTTTCGTATGGGATTAAAATATTCTTTAAAAGAATACCTTGCGTTCTATTTGTTTAGTTTCATAAAATTGTTCTTATGAGATAAAAAGGATTTCCTTAAAACAATTGCTTTTGAAAATTATGCAACTTCAATATTTCAAAATGTTGAATTTTACAATATTTTTTTTAGACATGAGGTAAGGAATGTAATGTAATAAATATTGGAAAAATTTTATATGCATGTGTTTGGAACTAATTCAATAATTTACATTTATAAATTCTAGATGGCTTTCTCTGTAAATTTGTACAAAATATTTATATTTCAAATTTAAAAGTCTATGTTTCATTACATTGACAATGATTTTGCACTTCGGAGTTTTAAAGTATTCCATACTATTTGAAATGTAAAATAATACATTTAAATGCAGGCTGAAAAAATTAATATTTCATTGTAAAATTAGAATATAACAAGTATTTCAGGCAATTTTAGAAATTAATAAAAGTATTTTATAAACGAAAAGCTAATATCATTTAAAATATAATATTTCAAAATTAAATAAAAGTAGTTTTGCTGTTAAAAAAATAAATTAGTATGTTGCTGTCGTGGGACAAGTGCAAAGAGAAAAAAAGAAAAGGTAAATCAAAGGGGACCAAAGGCATGAAGCAATGCCCTGGCCACATCTTCAGCTTTTTCGGTATAGAGGGAATAAATTAGTGCAAATAATAGAAATAATAAATATTTAATCATCAGAAATTAACAAATTCCGATTTTATATGAAATGTGAATGTCTCAGCATTATTAAAAAAATTTATGAGCTTTATTTTTTAATTTTGAGTATAAATGTTAAATATCTTAAGGGATCAAACATTTTCCAAAAGTATTCTGTGCAGTCTTAAAAATGCTCCGTAAACATTATAACATTAATCATTTATGTATCATTAAAATGTAATATTAAATTGCATTTTTGATCCATGATTTCATATATATAAAAAAATGAAAAAACTAATACGAAAGAAAATTGCAATACAACTTTTTATACTTTCTATATTCGATAAAATCCTATGTATTAATACAAAAATAATTTTCTTCATCAATTTATACGAATGCGTCTTTTCTACATGCATATATAAAATACATACAACAAATATTCCAAATTTTGCAAAGTTTCAATTTGGATTGATAAGATTATGCTTTTTATATTAGAAAGGAATAAATGATGGCTTGAAAGAGACTGTTCAAGTAATAATCAAATTTTTGTACTGCTGCTTCAACACTTACAATAAAACTCAAAAAATTGTTTGAGCACTACTCAAGAATAATTTAATGTTCTGTAAGATGAAATTTTCTAAACTTATGGAAAAAACTTCCTGAAATATGAAGAAAATTAAATCTGCTTTTATTAAGTACATCACAATATCGCTGATACTGTTTTTATCTGCACAGAGAATCTCTGACATGGAGATAATTTGTAAAAACTAATTATCTAACTCGTTTTAGAAACCATAGTTGTAGTCGTGGCTAGAAATGTTTTATTCGTGAAAAAACTAATCACTTCACAATTTGAGATGTGTTTTGTTGATTATTATTATTTCTTGTTTACAATACTACCAATGTGTAATACGTTGGCCTGTTAAATGAATTATCATTAATATTTTTTGTTGTTTGTCTCTACCTGTTAACTATCATATCAGCTCTATAGTCAGTTTTGATCAGTGGAATGAAGTATGGCCTCTAGTATCGGAAGGTTAATGAGTGAAGCTAGTGAACGAGAGAATGACACATTTTATTGTAGGGAATTAATTAATCATTAAACCAGAGTTCATTATAATATTGTTATACTTTCAAATAGTAACATTGTTACATTTTTCATTTAAATTACCATGTCATTCATCTTATATCATCAGACCATGCGAATGTAACTTTACAACAAATCTATATAAAATAAGATATTTTAAAATTAGAACTATTTTTAATTGTATCACCTCTAGAGTAGAATCAAAGCTTATACTCCGATCTCTTTATTATCGTGTCTTTTAGAGCAATGAATCATAGTTTTATTTTTAACAAATTTCAAATGAAGAGCCTCATTCAATTTCTGTGTAACTTCATTTTGCTGGAATGAAAATGGTTTGTTTTCAGACAGAGAAGAAGTTTCTAAGTTATAACTATAAATAATAAAACCAATGATTGTACTTTATGTTTATGAAGGTATGCAAGAATGTTAATTTGACATTTGAGGTAATATGATACAATTAAATGAGGTTCAAAATTCAATGAAAGCGATTTTGAATCACTTGCAAATGAATCCTGTTAAGAAGAAATTGCATCGTTAATAAGATTAATGCAATTGTGGAGATTAATAACATTTAATCTATAATACTACGGTACTATACTGAATAAAATTTAATATTTCAATATTTTATTTCATTTTAAATAAAACATTTTTCCAAGTAATTAAAGTAAAAATATATAGTATAGTGCAAAATATATTTAAAGTCAGATACAGCACAATACATAGCATAAGATGATGCAGGTTCTTGATGAAATACCAACATGATGTCTACTACCGAAACCACGATAAATACATCCCAAGTAAAGAGGAAATTACAGCTTAATCATTTTTCTACAACATTGTACATTTATTCTTCAGTGAAAATAATTTTTTTAATTAGAATAGTTAAGTTTCATCCATTTCGCTCTGAAAGTAACTTAGTTTTCTTATGTCCAAATTCTCTGGATGAAGAACAATCTAGAAAAACTTTGTTTTTTAAAAGACACAACATTACTGAAAAAGAGAAGTTAATGATACAGAATTTATGAACAGGACCATAAGTTTTAAAACAAAACTACAGACAAAACTACAGAAAAAACTGTAACTTTTAAAACAAAACTACAGAAAAGTATTTCATAAATTCAAAACTTTA
Organism: Latrodectus hesperus; assembly: GCA_037975125.1. NCBI lineage: Eukaryota > Metazoa > Arthropoda > Arachnida > Araneae > Theridiidae > Latrodectus > Latrodectus hesperus. Next base: position 50,144,522 of record CM075856.1, read on the forward strand.
ATACAATTAACAAATACAATATATATATATATATATATATATATATATATATATATATATATATCTGTACTCTCTCTCTCTCTCTCTCTCTCTCTCTCTCTCTCTCTCATATATATATATATATATATATATATATATATATATATATATATATATATATATATATATATATATATATATATATATATATATATATATATATATATATATATATATATATATATATATCTGTACTCTTTATATAAAGTGTGTGAACGGAAGTTTTAAACACTATAATTTCATTAAGTGTGTGACTAATATAAAAACACTTCAATAACAAAATACAAATGAAGTAATAGTGTGGACATACAAATATAAAGTTTATTCTATAAAATATAGGACGCTTAAGCCCAAATTATATTAAAACTTTACATAATTTTGATCTTATTGTAATATTTATAATTAAAAGCTATATTTATGCATTATTTATTTGAAAATATTGAAAACAGCAGAAGACCTTCAACACTATTTTTAATGAGGAGAGACATGCTATATGCCTAATATGAAAATAAAACTTTTAAAAATTATTAATAAAAGTAAAATATCAATAACACACATTCAAAATTATTTGAATGTAACATTACTTTAGTATTAAAATAGTTTTAGATTAAAGATATTTCTGTTTACTAACTTATTAATGCTTACAAAAATCCGAAATCCTAAAAACAGGTAGCGTCGCTTTATTTTCTTTTTCTTTTTGTTACCATAATATTTTCCAATGAAGTAATGTTTAAAGAAATGCAGATACTTTTACCAGTCAAAACACTGAATTTTTATTATGCGTCTGAATACTTTGAATTTTTATGAATCTTTGATTAAAATAATTATTTATTAAGAAGTGTAATACTCGAGCGTAGTGGCTATGAAAATTCTCAACTTCTTTTAAGGTCTTTGTTAGTCCTATACTTTAGAAAACAAAGCTTGAAATTAATTCTAAAAGATTATTTTCTTAGAATTAATTTTAATTGGAATAAATTGAAATAAAAACATTTCAATATGCTTATTTTTAAAATACCTAGAAATATAGTATTTTTTAAAAATAGTTCTGAAAAATATATAAAACATAAAATTATAAATATAACTGAAACTATTTAAAAATATGTTAAATTAAGGGTCAACTTTTTGCTTACATAATTGTAACAGAATTAAAGGACGGTTTTGTATTTTTGAATAAAATATCCTTAAGATTAATATCCAAATTAAAACAAAGTAGACAGTAATTAAAAATTAACTTAAAAGAATCATACTTTAAGTTAATTTTCAGTGTGGTTAATTATCCATATACACAAACATATTATCTCAACAAATCTCCTAAAATTAAATTTCAAATGTTATTTAGTGACTAATTAAGTCAAATGCACTTAATTTTTGGAACTGTGGAAAGTAAAAGTTTTCTGATATTCCTCAGAGAAAGTTTATTGAAAATTTATTTAAAAAAATAATTAAATATTAAATAAATTCTGTGATATTTATATTCATCCTTTACCACTAAATGTAAATGATTTTTAACGATTCTTGATCAATTAATGAAACAAAAAATATTTCTGTCAATCCCTGATAAAACTCTACCGAATCAACCTTTTGTTGGGGACAGAATTAAACTACGTATTTTGTATTTCTTGTATAATAAAACTTTGTGTAAATTATTTATTAAAATAAAACACAGCAAGCAACAGTAACTTAAAATTTACATAAAACACTGGTTCATGAGATACACACAAATATAAAAGCTATATAATTTTATAAACTCAGATTTATGGCATTCCTTAATATCTAATTAATACCGATGCAGTTTATAAAGTGAATAAAGTAAGGATACGTTTATTCATATTATTAAATGACGTTTTATTACAAGTGTAACTGCCTTACTATATACTTATATCATATATATTGTTAAAACCATAAATCAAGAACCAAACACTGTGACATAGATATACCCACTTTGGAACAGAAAGTTCTAAATAAGTATTAAGGATTTCAATTCATTTTATGAATCAAGAAAAATATCAATTCAATTACAAATTCAAATAATAAACAGAACTTTTAGACTAATTTTGCTCTTCTTTACTTATAAAAGCAGTTCTTTAGACTAGTTTTGCTCTTCTTTACATATTGAAAAAGTTCTATTGACTTGTTTGCTACTACTTCATACCCAAACAATTGAAGTCACTTTAAAAAAGTACAACTACAACAACTACAAATTTTTTTCATAACTTTAAATCTAACATTTTATTGCAATTCTTGATATATATATATATATATATATATATATATATATATATATATATATATATATATATATATATGCATGTGTATGTATACAGTGATTTTTTAATATTTAAGCAAAAGTTTATTTTTTTATATATATCTCTTATTATATAAATTATCACAACAAATATATTTCTTTAACTTTTAGATTTTACTTGCAGCTTTGAAATTCCAAAAGTAGAGTGGTTGTTTAATTTTTTTAGTATAAATAGATTTTCATAGTCATATTCTAAGAATGTATTATTTTACTACCCTGACTTCTTTGAAAGAGCATGCCATTTAAATATTTTTGAAAACACATCAATCCGCAGAATAAGTTTTGCCTAAAAGGAGTACTCAAGACATATATTATCATAAATAAAAAAAACATAAAATCATTATTTATCTCTATAAAGCTTGGCAAGAAACTGGAAGTATATATAGGAAAACATTTCATTTTACTTGAATTTGTGAAAGGTGATCTATTAATAATAATATCTAACATTGGCATGTTGCCCGAATCTTCTGACCTAATGAAAATGTAACATGAGAAATATGTAATAGTAGCATTGTTCACTTTCACTTTTTAAAATATCTTTCAAGTATGATTTAATGAAATTACTTTTTTGTTTTGTTCTTTTTGATATACCGTTTCTTTAGGGACATGGAAGCATTCACTTTTTATAAGAAAAATGAAACTTACCATTTATGATCGGAATTTTTATGTGATTCTGAATCGAAATATATTTTGGCGAGTCTTAAAAGCTAGCACTCTTTTCTAACAATTTATTTATGAAATTCTCAATTGTATTATAGATCAAATGTTTGATTGTTACTGAAGGAAATTTGGCCATATATTGTCCTCATAAAATATAAAGGATACATTTTGTTACTGTAATCAAAAATCAAGTGGCCCTAAAATTTTTATTCTTACCAGAAAAATTCAAAATAGAAATCAATTAGGATGAAGGCAAATTTAAATAAAAATAATAATGATTCTTTTTGAGAGATAGAATTATATTAGAAGCTTATAAAATTAGAAATGAAAAGAAAAGTAGGGTTATAAACTGTATTACATTTCAATAAAAAATGAAATATTTTTATGCATTAATAAGAATGCATAATGCTATAATTAAAGGTGTTAAGGAAACAAGATAAAAAATTTACTTATAAATATTGAAATCCTAATGACGGATAAATTTTATTTTATTATTTGAAGATCAATAAAATTATGTACTTGATTTTACTAAATTATTAATAAATAGATAATTAAAAAGTATCCTAGTAAATTATTCAAACATATTTTCCCTTTAAATTACATTTATTAATAAAGTTATAACGAATAAAATTAAAATATTATTTATTAACATTAGAAATAAAATACTAAAATAAGTAAATGGCCAATTTTTCTTTTCAATCTTGAAGCCAAATGTAAACATTTCTATAAAATTGCAAAGGTTTGCAATTTTTGCTAGAATGTAATTATATTTGATATTTTTAACTTATATTGAAATGAAGTTGCAGTTGTACTTTTATAAATAAACTTATATCAAAAAAAGACATTATGATATAAATGTAATATGTAATTTTCCTTTAAATATTTTATGTCCATTATAATTGAAATTGTTGTGGAACGTAAAGTAACGTAATACAGAATCCTATTTAAGAAATATTAATTCATTTTATTGTGAAATTATATGTAAAACTTCTGTTTTATCGTCACAAATATTTATTAACTTTTTCGGCAAACTCTTAATGTTTTTTAGAAACAATATTTACTGCTCTGAAAGATTTCCAATATAAATAGTATGATAGTTAAAATTGAATTTCTTTTTATAAATTCCTTTACTTGGAAACGAAAGCTAATTAGAATTTCACATACAATTTAAACTGATTTTTGAAGGCTTACATATTTCAGAAATTATAACTATACTGGCAATCACACACTTGAAGTTAACTGGAAAGCATATATACGATTTCACTATGGTACTAGGTTTTCAAGTTTAGAGAAGTATTTATTTTAATATTACTGTGTATTTATTTTAATATTGCTGTGTGAAAGTATAATCACAAATTTCAATAATTGAAAAATACCAAAATATTGAACAAATCAAAATATATAATGCAAATTAAATATTTTAAATTCCACTATAATAAATATTAATGGTTTTAAATAAATGGTAAAATTAATTTTATTTACCATATATTTCATTCACTTAAATTAGTTATTAATAGTTTAGTGTTAAACAACATTAGTACGATAACGCTCATTTTGTTTTAACATAAGTAAATTATTTGTAACTTTTTGAATTTTATACACTCAGTAAACTTAATCCTGAAACACAAAAGTAATCTTTTTGAGTAATGACAAATCATTATATGTATATGAGTCAAACAGATTATGAATACTACAAAGCATTTTTAAGCAAAATTTTATGAATGTAACAGACAGAAAAAATATCTGTCCTTAATAATTTAGTTATATTGAAAGGGTAGTAATCAGGGATAAAGTTAATCCATAAGTATTATTTTTTAATGTCAAATTTAATAGTTTAGTTCCACAAAACTTCTATTTGGGATACATCAATTTATAAATGAAAACTTTCTCAGTTATGTCTCTTAAGCATCTGTAAAACTGAATGTTATTAAAGCTTTTTCTTAATTTTATTAAATACTTTTTACACGTTCACATAAAAATAGTTAAATTTTTTTAAAATAAAGGAATTTATTGTACTTTAACGAGGAAAATCAGAAATGATTTTCAAACTCATGGAGTGAGCATCATTGAAAATTAGAAAATACACTATTAAATTTATTTTAGTCAAAATCAAAATTCCAAACCCCCAAAAGTTGTAAATAAATACAAATATGTAAATATAAGAAACTAAATACATAAATTTAAAGACTAAATGTGAAAACTATCGGCATTTCAAGCTTCTTATAAGACCTTCAAGGCTTTGGTGACTCTTCCGTAGTTTATAACTACGCCTTACTTCAATCTTATAAGCAATGCTATACTAGCCAAATAGTGTTTATGAAAATTAATTTATTAAGTGATTGTATACTTTAAATTATATTTACTTACGACATTAATATTTAATACCTTTAAACATTTTTAAAACAGAATTTTAACCAAAGGATTGATGAAACAAAATTACTGCAGATTACGCATTTATAATATAAATATATATATATATATATATATATATATATATATATATATATATATATATATATATATATATATATATATATATATATATATATATATATATATGTATATATGTATGTATGTATGTATATATATATAGTATATATATATGTACATTGTTTAAATTTTTGAAAAGTAATAAATAGAGTAATAAAATATTCAGTAAATTTACTCTCTGAAATATTTTAAAATTAAGGATGTATTTCGCTATCAGTTTACACTTTTTATGAATTAAATTTTTTAAGTTTATTTTACATAAAATAACTTGAAATATCAAAGATATATTGTCGGTAATATAATTTTGATAAAATAATTTTTTGTTTATAATAAAAAAAGTGATGATCAGACAACAATGTATATTATACTTAAACATTGTTTACATAATGCATTTACTTTAAGTTATAACATGGTTCCTTATTATATTAATAAATAAGTTATTTTACAAGCAAAAATATTGTGTTGAATTTAAACAAAATAAAGAACAATAAACGAATGAAAATTGTGACGAAATAATAGTTGGGATTTGTATGTATTTTATTCGAGAAAAATTGTAGAAAAGGAGAGGAAAAGCTACAATTGAAATTAGTGAGAACAATTAATTCAACATAAAAAATAATTGAAAACCCTGGAATACCGTATTAAATAAATAGTAGGAAAAATAAATGGTTTCTAATTTGATCAAATCAAATAACAAAATCTATGATTTATGTAAGAGTAAATATTTTTTTAACTTTCTTTGAATCAATATTCACAAATATTTTATGTACAGTTTCCGAATGCTGCTCAAAATATTTCGAAATCAAAAAATAAAACTAAAGTGTTAAACCTACTTGGTGGTCTATCACTGGAAATCAAAACGAAAGAACTCAAGGTCATAAGATGAAGAATTCAACGACTTCCAACAAAATGAAAAAAAAGGACAGTTCTATAACATCTTTAAAAGCAAAGTAGCTTCTCATAATAAATTTATTAGAGCTGCCAAGAAAAATGCGTGGATAAATTTCTACTCAGCAGCAAAAGACTCATTTGGGAAAATATACAAATCAGCGTTCAACAAAAGTATTCCACCCTCCAAACTTTTTAACCCATATTCAAATATATTTAAGGGATCTCAACTGGACACACAGCAAATATAAGATCCTGGAAGATCTCTTCCCAGAGCCTCCAATTACCTTATCTTTGCAACTACCTTTTGATATTGAATTCACTCCGAATGACATACTTTTTAGAGAACGAACAATAAAGTCTCTACCAAGGGGTAAAGCACCAGGATATGATGGAATAGATTACTCAATCCTCAAGAGCATACATAATATCTTTCCGGACCTTCCATATAAATTCTTAAACCAATGCTTTCATATCTTATTTTCTCAAGTGTCTTAAAATAGGCTTAATTTAATTATATTATTTCATTAAGAAGGTTTAAACAAATATGATGTACAATCCTATAGACCCGTCTCTCTCCTACTCATTATTGGTAAACTCTTAGAGAAACTAACAACAAAACGACTTAATTATTACTTGGAATCTACTGGCTATTTTAATTGCAACCAATTTGGCTTTCCTCAAGGCAGATCAGTGGACGATACTCTTATGACACTCATTAGTTATATTAACTTTTGCAGAAATGCAAAATTACAAATTGCTGTAATCACGATTGATATCAAAAGAGCTTTGGATACAGTTCAACATTACAAATTAAAACAAATATTAGAAACCACTAAATGTCCTTATAACATTAAAAATTATTTAACAGTAATCTTGAAGGTAGAAGAATAATTATGCCAACTAATGATGGTTTAGCCAGCAAGGAACAAACTATTGGTTGCCCACAAGACTCTTGTAGTGGCCCCATTCTATGGAATATAATTGCAGATCTAGCCCTTAAAAAGAACTTGAGTGATATAGGAAAACAATATGATCTAGAAATAATGATACATCTTCAAGCATTTGCTGATGATTTCACTTTCGTGGTAGCGGCAAAGAGTGGGAAAAAATTGGGCAAAGTAGCAATAGAGGCATTGGTTCATTTTTAAAAAAATGTCAGATGATAATTTTCTTCAAATTTCGCTAGAAAAAACCAAATATATTCTAATAGCAAAACTTAGTCCACAATTTTTTTGGGGAAACAACAGAGTGATGAGAAAAGACAAAATTAAGTTTCTGGGAATAATAATTGACAAAAAGTTAAACTTCACAGGACATCTAAACTCACAGGCTAATATGGCATTACAGCAAAAACTCTTAAGGATAGCAGAAAACAATTGGAGAATTTCCCAAAGACATCGAATCTTATTATATCAAACTGTAATAGAGAGGATGTTGGCGCACGGGGCAGAAAAATTTGAGGAGCACCATTAACAATAAGGGCAAAACAATTACTTACTTCGATTCAAATGAGATTTTTGCTAAACATCACTGCTGAGCTTAGAACGACTCCTACAACAGCTCTTCAAGTTATAATTGAAATACCTCCCCTCTACCTAAAAATAGAAGGCAAGGCAAAGTTTATAAGGCATGCAAGGGCACAAATTCCTTGCGAAGTTGATCCTATTCTTCCTGCACCACATTTAATTGAGAAAGTTATAAAAGGAGAAACAATCCACCCTGGAGTCTTCAATATTGAGAGCAAAGTAAGAATACATGAGCAAAACCATATACCATATGTTACAATGAAGACTTCCTAACAATTTTCACAGATGGCTCCAAATTAGAAGAAAAAGTTGGATCTGGAATGGTAGTATACTCTGAACTCGGATTACAAAGTATTTATAGTACTGGGCTACAACCCGAGAACACAGCATCCCAAGCTGAAATTACTGAATTACTTGAATAGCTCTGCGTAAAATTATTCAAGTAGCTACATCACAACCTCTTCCAACAAACATCTGGTCAAACAGCCAAGCATGACTTAAATCTTTATCCAATTCTCTTAACAAATGTCCTTTGGTACGAGAAATGCAAGATCTCCTAACAACAGCAGATAACATCAGGATTGGTTGAATAAAGGCCCATCAAGGTGCAAAAAGAAATGAGGCAGCGGACAGACTTGCAAAAGCGGCTGCACTATCAAGTAATTCTTCTCAAGTCCTACCATTACCACGTTGTCATACCAAATCCTTATTTGATAGTTGGATAATGGATCGTTGGTAGGAAGATTGGGATAATGGAATAGCTAGAAGAAATGTTCACAAGATGATACCAAAATGAGGTACTTTTCTTTACGGGCCACGGACTATTTCCATCTTACTATCACAGGTTCCACATTTCTGGTTCCAAAGATTGCACTTGTGGAAAGGAAGGCAACTCACTCCACTTCTTGACAATCTGATCCATTTAGCCGTACCAAGCGGAAATTGGAAGATCATCTGGAAGAAGAGAATTCTGAAAAATCGCACAAAGCGAGAGCGAAATTAAATAAAACAGTTAAATTCCTAATAAACAATTAAAACGTAGTTTGTTGGGTTGGGAACTCTTCTACAACAAAGCTAAAAACATGTTTTTGACCAAATTAAGGTCTTTCTTTAGTAAATATCAAATACATTTTTTGAATATTATTTATAAATTTTAATTTAATTATAATCAAGAAATTTGCAAAATTACAATTATTATGTTAATTGTATATAATTCTTCATAGACACCATTATATTGTCATATTGTTATGATCTTTATAATTAACTGGATTTTATTGTATTTTAAAGACATGTTGTAAAGTAATCATGTTCAAATGTTGTAAAATTTTTTATAATGTCATTTTTTAATATATTTTTAAGTAAAAATCCCAGCAGCTCATTAAACAGGTAAGGCTCCTTAGAGTCAGGTACAGGGGATTTCGCTGGTGTCAGCTTCAACAGTTGTTTTATTATGAATATTGTCATTTCTGAAAACATAGTAATAAAACAAATTTATACCAAACAACAAAATATATAAATTATTACAAATTTGTCTCCATTCATCTCTTCGCTTTTTTTTCTCAAATAAAGTAGAAAAATTATGATTACAGAAAAATACACAATTCTTTTGCGTAAAAAAATCTCATTTTTGAAGTCATTTCAAGCATTTTGTTTTATTCTTAATATTTACTCGAAGGACAAACTATTTTACATTAATTTAAAAATAAAATATTAAAATAACTACAAATATTGAAAAGTATTTAGTACATTGAATTCGAACACTCGGTGTGATGATTATGCATACAATGTATAAAATAAAAGTAGTTGGTGAAAAATAAAAGTATTTGCATTATTTTAAAACATTAAAACAATATTTTAAATTATTTTAAACACTTGAAATTAATTTTACCGTTATCATTACTATCACATTAGTTTCAATAAATCAAACTTTCAAACAATGGCTAAGAAACTGGCTAGGCAAAATGACAGATTGATGACACATTTCTTATAGTTTATTCTTACAAAAAGCATATTAATGATTATTTTAATGTTTCCTATAGCAAAGAAAATTGCTAAGTAAATTTGCAGGGAACTCCAGTGTTAATTTATGAGCATGCTTATCAAATAATAAATATAATAGTCAGAATGTTTCGTAGTAGAAGTGTACATTATCAACGTATATATTTATTTGCTAATTTCTATTGGTTTTATAGATTCAAAAAATATGTTTAATTTGTGACATATGTTTCGTAAAGATTAATCCTTACAAATGTTGCCCGGAAATATATCATACATTATAAATATATATTTTTATTTTTGAATTCCTTTCATGGCATTGAGTTTGTGATGTGTAGAATGGCCGAGAGATTTAACAATCTACATTTGCTGGACAACACATTTATTTAACTACAAATAAATATTTAATATTAACAATAAAACACAAATTGACTCGGAGCCTTCTGCTCCTACCAGAATTACAACCTATCCGGACCTCGCTCCGGTGAAACCTCTTCTAAACTATAGCAACCTCTCGAAAAGGCTCCAACCACGCCAAGTGCGGTTAATTGATCGCCAAATAGTCGCCAGATACTACACCTCCCCCGCAAGATTGATGTTACATTAATGAATTAATCATCAATCTGAAAACGAATCAAGCGACTATTTGTGATCTACACATATACAACAATTTACACATAATGCACATAAATAGAAATTCACAAATTCCAATTAATATAATGTTCAAAAGAAATACTATACATATACATTACTATTAAAGTAAATAAACAGAAACACATTTGTTTTCATGAACATATTTCATCACATTACAGCAAAAGAAACTAAGAAATATAAACAAATAATAAAGCAACGTTAATACTTTCAATGTTAATTAATTATCTAATAAACAGTAAATATTTCAAACATTTACTTACAAAATTTAAATTTACTAAATATTGCTATTATACTTCAAATATTACTAATATTTACTTTTACTTACCACTTCACTTCTAATAAACATATAAGATAACCAAAATTTTATACATAGAAAAAAATTATTAAACACAAATAAATGTTCAAGAGTCACTAGTTGGTAATCTAGATAGAGCATCTGCATTAGAAAGATTTCTTCCTGGGCAATGAATGATTTCTATATTGTATTTTTGTAAAGCTAAGGCCCATCGTTGAAGCTTTGATGATTGTGGGGCATTTTTCACAACAAATGATAAAGGATTGTGGTCTGTCACAATCTTTACTGTTGATCCAAAAATCCATGATTCAAACTTCTTTAATGCCCATACTATAGCGTAAGCTTCACGTTCTATAGTAGGCCAATTTTGTTGGGGTTTGGACAATTTCTTGCTTGCATAACACACAGGAAAATGTTTATTTTCTCTCACTTGAGACAGACATGCACCTATTCCAATTTGCGATGCATCAGAGTGAATGATGAAAGGATCCTGTATTGTTGGGGTTATTAACTCTGTTGCTTTCATAAGTTGGTCTTTCAGCTTTTGGAATGATACATTATGTTCTTCTTTCCATTCCAGCACTTCTGGTCGTTTCTTTTTAGTGAGCTCTGTTAAGGGGTAGGCGATTTCAGCATAATTAGGAATGTAATTTCGATAATAGTTGCATAATCCTAACAAGCTCCTAAGATGAGATTTAGTCTTTGGTGTTTCTAATTTCTCAATTGCTTTAATCTTTTCGGGGTCAGGTTTGTGTTTTCCTGATCCAATGATATGTCCTAAATATTTTATTTGTGGTTTTGCAAAAGAACACTTTTTCGAATTGACTGTGAAACCAAGTGATTCCAGTTTTGTAAAAACTTTATGTAAATCTTGGAGATGAGTATCAAAATCTGGTGAAAATATAGCAATATCATCAATATATGCTCTTGCAAATTCTTTAAATTCTTTTAGTGCATTATTCATTACTCTCTGAAATGTTGCAGCAGCATTTCTTAATCCAAATGGCATTACTTTGAATTGGTATTGTCCTCGATGAGTTTTAAAAGATGTAAATTCTTTACTCTGTTCTTCCATAGGTATAGCCCAGTATCCTTTGAGTAAATCTAATGTTGTAATAACGTTTGCTTTCCCAATACTGTACATCAAGTCAATTGCATTTTCCATAGGAAAATCATCTGGTTTGGTTGCAGCATTCAAAGATCTATAGTCCACACACAATCGAATATTGCCATCCTTCTTGCTTACACACACTACAGGGTGAGCTATCTCAGCATTGCTTTCTTCTATCAGTCCTGACATCATTAAATCTTCTATTTCTTTATCAACCTTTTCTTTCAAGGCTTCAGGAATTCTATAGATGTACGGTTTCTTCCTCTCTAAATTTGGTACTAATCTTATCTTGTGTGGTTCTACTTTTGCTATTTTTAATTTTCCAGTAAATAGTCCTTCATGTTGCTTGATAAGAGAAATTAATTTCTTCCTCTGTAATGAACTTAAATTTTCAAAATTCAGATTTTCTCCTACTTCTAAGACTTGTAATGGATTTGGGAATTCTTTACCTGGCAAAGTTATAATTTCTCCAAATTCTTCTTCATTTTCAAATATTACTCCATAATTCCAAGCTTCTTTTAATGTTGGGCAACTCTTTTGCTCCACCCGGAGTTTCTGCGCTTCCGATAGAACGGTTGTCTGGTCGCTCCTCTCCGCTAAGTGAGAGTCGGCGCCCGCTGTCTCCCTTCCTCCCTCCTCTTCGTTTTTCGCCTCAGGCAATTCTAAAGGGGGGATTCTCCTTCCGTAGCTGTTTTTGTTTCGGTGGCTAAACTGAGCAAATTTTCTCCTTCGGAACGTCTGATGTCTCCTGAAGAATTGTCATTGGAACAGTTTTCTTTTGACAGATCGGCTGTTGAATTAATTAATAATTCATATGTTTCTGGAGTTATTAAACAAGGCACATTTAATTTGTCCGTTACTGCAATTAAAGTATCTACACAATTAAATAAATTATTTCCAGAGTTTTTATAGTAAATAGGCTTACGACAAACTTTCGCTTCAATTGGGTTTCCAAATGCAGGTGTTAATATAACTTTCCCTCCTTCTCGATCTTCTAAATCTGGAATTAGTGATGAGTGAACTATGCAGATTTGAGTTCCAGAATCTATAATAGCTTCCGTTTTTAGAGAGTTAATGAAAACATCAATTTTCTGTAATGGTTGAATAATAGTTTCTTTCGATTCAGTTCGTATGTGAGTCGAGTCAACTTTAGCTACTACAGCATCTTCTTTCGATATTCTATTTGTATTCCTCGAAGTTGTAGAATACACCTTTTCATTCTTTTTAATATATCCATTTCCGTTCCTCTTTTCTGAGCACTCTCTTGCAAGGTGTTGATAACTACCGCAAATATAGCATTCCTTACGTTTTGGGGTAAAACTTTGTTTCGTGTATTCTCTTCTTTTGGGTGGTGGAATATATTTATCTTGCATATATGTTGAATCCGTAAACTTTGGATATTTCATTTCGTTTCGAATTTCATCAAATGATTTTCTTCTTGCTTCAAAATAAATATCACATTCTCTAGCTAGTTCTTGTGGTTTCAACCATTGATTTCCTTGGCGTATAGCGATGTGCGAAGCTGTTTCTCCATCTAACGTTTGGAACAGTTTATCGGAGATGATTAATTCTTTTAATGTTTCAAAATCAGTTACTGCTCTTGATTTACAATAATAGTCCCATGTCGATGTTAATCGTGAAGCAAATTGAATATGTGATTCTCCAGAATAACGTTTTGCTTTTCTAAAATTTTCTAGGCATGCTTGAGGAGTAGGTTGATATTCTTTCAGAATTAAAGTTTTTACTTTTTCATAATCCTGCAAATCGTCTTCTTTAATGTAGACAAGAACGTTTGCCGCTTTCTCCCCGATTAATTTCAATAATATTTCTGACTTAAATTCTTCCGGAACTTTCTTGTGTTTAAATGCTCTTTCTATGGAATCGAAAAATATATTCCAAGATTCTGCTCTTTTCGGTACTGGTATCGTTAGCGTTTCTACTCCCTTGATCAGCTTGTCGAGTGGAATTTCGAATTCGCCTCCGGTGTTCGAAATTGAAAATGGCGTCGGACTACTGCTCGCTATGTTCTGCGTAGCTCGGATTTTTGCTAATTCTAATTCGTGTTCTCTTAATCTTTCTTCTTCAGCTTGTGTTCGTTCGAACTCTTCTTTACTTTTCCTATTCTCTATAGTAGAAATCAAAATTTCTTTTACGAAGTCAGCATCTTCGGCATATTCTTTACTGTTCAGAAGTTTGTGTTTCAGTTCGGCTAATTTCAAATCAAAAGTTGCTTCTTCACCAATTTCCAGCAAGACTGTTACCAAGTCTTCCTTTTTCACGTTTTTGAACATTTTCTTCTGTTTCTATCACTTTAGAATTCCGTTGACAGTTTTATTCTTTCTTCTGAAATTCGAATTTTCCAAGTTAAGCCATTTCGTATTTCTCAGCTCTGGTTCTCGAAATGAGAGCGTGTTGTGATGTGTAGAATGGCCGAGAGATTTAACAATCTACATTTGCTGGACAACACATTTATTTAATTACAATTAAATATTTAATATTAACAATAAAACACAAATTGACTCGGAGCCTTCTGCTCCTACCAGAATTACAACCTATCCGGACCTCGCTCCGGTGAAAACTCTTCTAAAATATAGCAACCTCTCGAAAAGGCTCCAACCACGCCAAGCGCGGTTTATTGATCGCCAAATAGTCGCCAGATACTACAGAGTTATTATGATATACATTGAAAATTTGAAAAAAAAAGCATAAAATCTTTTGGAAACTGAGAAATATTTTATAATTCTAATAAATATGCTCACATACAAATATGATTAATACTGTTAAAATTTGATGATGATTTAATTTATAATATTGAATGTTGCCAAAATTAACTATTTATAACCAAATACTTTATTTACCCAATTTCCACACATTTTATAATACATGAAATTGTTATTTAACTTCATATTTTAGAGCACTTTATCAATGCTGTAAAAAAATCATATTTATTATTTTTAATTCATTCATTGCGGAAGTTTTACAAAGCTAATTTGCTGCAATGGAATTATGTCTTAAAGAATGTGGATTGTGATAAACATATAACTCAAGACAAAATATCATGTATTTATAATGTTGAAAGCTTAAAATTATAATATTATAATGCTACCCATAAAAAAACCTCAATGGGAAAACTAAAAAAGCTGTAATACCTCACTTTTTGTTTTCACACATTTTAAATTCTGCTCTATACGCTTGGTCTCTGGAAATATGCCCAAATAATTCAAGCCTATGAACATGCATCATATGTAAAGTGGAGGAAAAAGGATAGTTTTCATTTTTTGGTTACAATATATTTTTGCAAAGAATACTTTCTGACATTTTCTGCTTTTGAAATTCGGAGTCATTTTCTCGAAATTTAAAAATAAAATATTTTAAAAATATAATTAAAAGTATTTAAATGTTTAATATCAAAATATTTTCATACTTTTTAGTGAGAATTAGAACACATTTTCAAAATCATATATTTTAAGAAATCTTAATTTATCAGTATTTAAGTTCGTATTTTAATACCTTTCCAAAAGCATCGCTCCCTTTCTCTGTATATATATATATATATATATATATATATATATATATATATATATATATATATATATATATAAATGCAAAATCAGATGTATAGCCAAAAGCTCAATAATACATAAAATATAAATGCAAAGTTAGACATATAACCAAAAGCACAAGAATACATAAATTTTAAGTTTTAAGATTAGCAGCACATTTAGCGCAAAAGCAGCTAGAATAGTATTACTAAGATATAGTTAACAGTATAATTTATAAAATATGCAAAGAATATAATATAATGAAACAAAATACAATGAAAAATGCCAAATAGAAAATAATACATTGAAAAATTAAATGTCAAAAGTAGAATATCAATATTCAATGCTATAATATTTCAATAATATTTCAATGCTATGATATTTCAATGTGTTGTCTTCCATCTGATATTCTACTTTTGACATTTAATTTTTCAATGTATTATTTTCTATTTGGCATTTTTCATTGTATTTTGTTTCATTATATTATATTCTTTGCATATTTTATAAATTATACTGTTAACTATATATATATATATATATATATATATATATATATATATATATATATATATATATATATATATATATATATATATATATATATATATATATATATATATATATATATATAAAAATTAAGTAGTTACTATGTAAATAATTTTAGAATCTTCAATGAAATAAATAAAAACAAAATACATCTTAAACAAAAAAGGAAAAATTAAAACTAAGAACATAAGTGCTAAGAACATAAATCATTTAGAATACAAAAAAAAGGAAATTAGTGGAAAAAACAATAAAAATTAAAATAGAAAACAAGAAAATTAAAAACAATGTATATTTAAAGAGTAAGAGAAAATAGAACAATTTCCTTCCCACCAAGAGAAGTTGAAAAAAAGGAAAATGCATTTCACATTCACATAAATAGATTCTAAAAAATAAAGATAGCACAAATAAATAAATTCTCAAGTTCTTTGAACTAATGAAAAGGAAAATTAGCGCCAATTAATAGAAAACAAATTATAATGCTGAAACAAAAGTTTTTAAAATGAAACCACAAGTGTGTTTAACTGTGCGTGACATCGTAAATTATTCAAAAAAGGTGTAGTATATTTAAAAGAAAAAGTAAAATTTAAAGGTAGAGAGAAAATAGAAATTAACGCAGTGTTGAAAGCACTGGGAAAGGAATTGAAATTCAAAAATTACACTTTTAGCCGTGGTATGAAAGAAGTACAAATTAGATTATTGTTGTTAATTGACTTACAGAAGCTATGTATTTTGAACATTGTTGTAGTCAAAATTGAGTAAAAGAATATATTACTGCTCGAAAATTATGAAATAAAATAGGAAAGAGATGAGAAAATAATAAAATTTTATACTATGTATAGAGTGTTGGCAAATTTCATAAAAATAACAACATAAATGTTTTATTGTAACATCTAAGTTTATGGAGCAACTTCAACAGAAATAAAGATAAAAAATTAGCAAATATATAAATAGCCCTTATAAATTCAAAAAATTTAATTCCAAAAATATCTCTTTTGTAATAATAACAGTTGATAAATGATGACTAACGTTCAAAGTAAACACTCACTAAAAATATTTTATTGTAAATTTTATTATCACATTTCGAGGTACAAAGAGTTTTATTAATTGATTTGTATCATAATTTTAGAATTATAAAAATAGGAATTAAAACAAAGAAATTGAATAAAATTAGGTGCATGGAACACATATATTGACACTAAATTAAATGTCACAGGAGACAATAAACTAGAGCAATTTTTCACATGAAATATGTTACATCATTCTTGTGATTATAAAAATGTTTCATAAAGTCTGCAGATCTAAGACACTTTGATAGAAAACGTATTCTTAAAGCCCAAAAACTCGAATATTTCTCAAACCTAACAGTTCATTGACTTTTCGAGTTTTGACTTTATTAACTCTAATCCCAAGTAAATGAATGATGGTGAGTCAACAGATAGTACCACAACCCTCAAATCCGCAGATCGTCTCATCATGGCGAGGGGATGGTTCTAGGTGGAATGGGTGGAATATGTCGAAAGAGTATACTTCTGATAGGACCACCTAGTGCGTAGAAGCCTAGGTGGTCCTACCAGAAGCCTAGGTGGTCATTCCTTTATGCCCAGCTATGATCTGCATGGAAGTGAGTCAATTTATATACCTGCTTTTTTGAGTCGAGAGAAAGTTTCATATTTTTTGTTTTGAGTGTTTATATCTTCATCTGATTAAAAATGCATTGTCATCTCGTCATCGTGCAGAATAAACAATGGAGTACTGAGATTTAGATATATTCATTAGAAATATAATCGACTGTCACAAAGATATATATATATATATATATATATATATATATATATATATATATATATGTATATATATATACATATACATACATATATATATATATATGATATATTAAAATTCAAATTATTCCCCTTAGAGTCACGTGGATGACATATTGAGAGAAGTTATGTTACTTAGATTTTAGGATGGTAATGCTTATTCTCAATAATTGTTCGCCTACATACTTCTCTTATAATTGAAATACTGCAAACGCAGTTTATATTGTTAGTCCAGATCCTTACTACAAGTGGGCAGTATAATAAGATATAAGCAGTTTTCATTTGCCAATACTGGTGGAGGTAATGTGAAAACAAAGAACGCTTCCCCGCTACTGGGGAAAAGCTCTGATTGTTCCTAATAGGAAAAACTAACACGAAGAAAAGTTACAGGTTCATCGCATCTGAAATTATTGGATCGTCGTTCTTAAGTCCTTTTTCTTGCAAGCTTATGGAGAAACCTTTGTAGTAGTGGCTTATTTTTTTATCTTCAATCTAATGGCTTATTTTCAGTCTAAGAATATGGTTTTTGAAAGGAACATTCTATTTTGAATCAAGTTTTATACTTTGAAATATATGTCAAGTTTTATACGGAAATTTATATAAAGTTTTATACGGAAATTTATATAAAGTTTTATAAGGAAATTTATGCTCTCAGAATCTTAAGCCATAACAACATTAAAATTCTGATTTTCTTGGCTTCAAAGTCATTTCCCAGATTTTGGAAAAATAAAAACTAATTAATTATAATTTCCAACATCTGTGTATTCAATTCAAAAATCATATTTTGATACATGAGTTTATGAAAGATTGAAAAATAAGAGTTAAATATAAAAACTCTCTCTATACAATACATTTATGTTGTGGTGGAAAAAATTATCTCCAGAAGCTGTGAGGCTGGACAGTTTGCCTTATATTACCTTATGAAACTATAGCTCTTACATTGGTCGAATTAAATCTGTGTTAAATAATACCCAGTCTGAGGTCGTCAATTTTGCAGAGAATCATAAACTGAATTTTAATACATCAAAATCAATAATAGGGTTATCATAACAATCCAGCGATTTACAAATATGAGCTTCAATTCACTATAGATACCGAATCATGGCTATACAAAGACATCCAAAATATCTAGATTATATTTTGGACATTGAAATATTGAGTAACACAGTTAATTATCTGGAGATTAAACTCAGAAAGAGATTGAGCTTATTGAAATATATTACAGGAAGTCATTTGAGTGCAACAAATTCAGTTTAACTTATTATCTCTGATGAAACCTATTTTTGAATATGGTTTACAAATTTGCTTTGCACATCTCCCATTAACTTAGTAAAACTAGATATAGTGCTATCAACTTCTGATAACATTATCTTTCTCGTGAGGCATTACTGTTCCACACATATGATGTTGTTTGAATGTGGTATTCAAACTTGAATATTAAGAAGAAACACATTACTTGGGAATTACCATAACATATTCTACAATTTGGTGTTCAAAATAATGCAAATATTTATCTTAATAATTGGACTAACTAAGAGAGATTAAAAAGAAACTGTCCTTTCTGTTGTATTCACTTGATTGATTTACAAAATCACGATTTTGTGCGACACTTTCTGAAAGCAGTCCCTTACTCCTTGGATGGCAAGGAACTTCCCATTTACCATCTAAACCCACGAATTATGCTATAAAATTCATGACCTACGTCAGCTCAAATTCAGAGGTCTAAAGATATTCGATTTTATATTTAAGGTAGTAAATTGCGACAACAGCTACCGTGTTAGCGTAATATTTAACAGGACCACTGACTTATCACATATATTTGACTTTAATTCAAATAAATTTTTTGTTTTTCAATATTATCTAACTGATATCAATGCAACGCTCAGTGCTGTTAAATATTTAACATCAACAGCAACTATATGATTATATTTGATTATTCTAGTACATCATTAATAGGAATAAAGCTGAATACTGAAACACTTCTTCATTACTTTACATACTTCAGCAACTTTCTCAACAACGAGAAATATATTTTTAATGGATCTCATAGCGATCTTTAGCAATGAAACTGTTTATCTTTTGGAGGAGGAAAATGCTTCAAATCACTTTTTGATCTACTCAGAGATTTGCTCGAAATTAGATATCACAACAAAAGCTATGGAAAATTCCTCCAAATAACAACAAAAATATTTTGTAATCTCCAAGTGATGTCCTCATTATCAATGCTGACAGTTATTCCCTCCACCTTTAAACGTCATCTAGTTCAAAAATGGTCACATCAGTTGTTTATTTATCAAAATACCAAACAAAAGCTCTGCATTTTGATGTGCTCAAAAATATTGTGAGTTGTAAATAATACCATACAATTTAAATGAATACGGAATTTATTCAGGCATCACATGCAAATTAAATGTCAGGTGCAGGAAGTCAAATTCCCTGTAAAAAACTAAAATTTCAAAAATGACTGATAATTGTAATCTGAAGAGGCTAGATTTTAAATAAAGGACCCATTGACACATTTAGCATTAACTAAAAAGATAAATCATATATATTTTAAAAGTATCCAGAGTTGAACTAATCTACCAATATTCTTTTTTTTTTTACAAAAAATCATCATACTTTAATTGGAAACAAGATATATTTGATAAACTTGCAAGTATATCTTGTGCCGTTGTAGATTATAAAAAATATAACTTGGAAAGTTTTGTTGAAGAAAAATCTTTAAAATGACATAATGTACATGCACAATGTTGAATTAATGACATTAAAATAATAGCATTAAGTAATTGTTGCATTTTGCATACATTAGTATTTATGGGAAAATGTCTGTAAAGTTGCAGGAAATTTAAGCAGAGAAGACAGTAATATTTCACAGAAGAATGTACCACTCACTCTAGTAAATAAACGCTGCTATCTGATTACGTATAGATTTATACACCCATTGATAAACAAATATTGTACTAAGTCTGTGTTATGACAAATGATATCAAGGAGCACTTGTGGACACTACTTTTAAAACGCAAAATCGCTTTATGATTGATCATGTCTGAGAGGGTAATATGTATGTTATATAAAGTTCACAAAGCTGAATTGGTGCAGTTCTTAAAATATTCCACAGTCCATATATTTTACCCGAAAACAACAATGACGAACAAATATTAAATTATATATTTATGCTGTGCGAATATCAAATCCGTTTGTCACACAATTGCATGTGAGGCATGATTGTTTTTAACCTGTGGAATGAAAATTGTTGTTCATACTATTTTATATCATGACACAATTACTCAAATAATTCATTTTTAACATTAATAGTTTTGATAAAATAATGATTTGAATTTTTATGTTTCATTTCTCACTAAAATTTCAAAATGTGAATAAATTAGAATTTTATTAAATCACTAACAAAGCTAAAATAATTTCAAAATTCTATTAAATTTTAAGCAGCTGAAGGTTTGATCAAAGTGATAAGTATTTGGTTTTCTTTGAGGAGATACAGATATATGTTAAAAACTGAATCATATTCATTGTTTTGTATAAATAAGATGCATTAGTTTATAAAGTTTACGGCCATATATATTATTAAAATAATGCAATAACATTCATTTTATAAATGTATAATTTTAAATAAAATAAATAAAATCAGGTTTTATCCCGATTAAGTAACTCTTAATAATCTCACCTTTACAACAATGCTGCTTACTAATATTGATTCTCGGATTTAGTTTTTAGGAATAAAACTCTTATCCTGCTAGGAATAATGCATGTTGTTTATGAAACCTAGTCACGTTTTTCTATTTGCCTTGAAACTCACTTTTGGGATTAACAATAATGTCTTATCGCAGATAGTTGTTTACTTAGCACTCTTTATCCTGAATTTTCCTTTCAGAAATTTATAATATTTTTTATTATTTAAATTATTATAAATTTGATGTTATAATAAAATTATTTAATTGCGACAAGAATAAAATTATTGTATCTTGGGATGAAGACAATTCTATCAATTATAATTTTATTAGAAAAATAATGTAGTTATATCTCATTTTCGAAGTTCGCCAATTTTAAATCCTATGCTCTTATTTTTATATAAACATAAAATATAATGTATACATTTTCCAAATAAAATTATTTGCGTTTTTCAAGTGCTCAGTGTTAGAATTTTACAAAATAATCACATTTGATTTTATAAATCATGCATTATCTATATATAGCACATTTTTATACACTATTTAAAAAAACAAATATAACTATTACTAAGATATACGCATTTATTTACAAATTCCTAAATTATTGGAAATTAATAAAAAAATTCTGTGAAATTATAAACTCTTCATGGTGATTTATTATATTATTTTAATATGACAAAGATATTATTTTAATTTGATATATGATAAAGTATAATTTTTGTAAAAAAAAATTATTTTCTGTAAAAATATTTAAAAGTTATTTAAATATATTTACCATAGAAGTATTTAAAAATTATTTAATAGAACAGTTTCAATGAACAATAACATAGTATATTCTTTTCATTCACGAGAGATTCTTTAGTTTATTCATTTCTTCAAAAGTAAAGGTAATGCATATACAAGAGAATTTTGATTCCTTTACAGAATTGTCAGACTTCATAGGAATTTTTCCTCATCTTGAGTTGGTTTACAAATTAAAAGTAATTTCTTAAAAAAGCAGATTCATCGTTTACATGTGAAATTAATGCTATTTGTTGTGTGCATGAAAAAATAACTAAGAACAACATTTGTATAAATTCAGTTCATAAATGATACTGCAGAATTCTTCGGTAGATTTTGCATTTATAAATATTTATTATAGCAAATCATGCGATTTCGCTATTTTTTTATAAAAAAAGAGTGGGATTAAAAAATTAATTACTTTATTTATATTGTTTATTGAAATGTAGACGTCTTAAGAATAAAAAGAAAAATTTCACATTTACTATAATCATTGTACGAATATCATAAAGTAGGTGATAAAGTTATTTTTATTATTCAATATTCATTTATGTTAAGAATGCACTCAAATTTTTTTGTTTTAAGAAAAACTTGCGCAATGGCGATTTAAAAACTATTTAAGACAAAAATGTTAAAAATACACATAAACTATAAATAGTTTTTTTCATTAAAGATTCAATTATTTTAATTCAATTGTCACACCCTTAATTTACCTCTGAAACAAGATTTTCTTTTCTTTTATTTGAAACTGAAGTTGTTTCGAATTTTATATTTGATAAGATAAGAATGAGATATTTTTACGTTTTTTATTAATACAAAATTTATAAATTTTTAATAACTTATAATTTAAAAATCTCGTATATATTTATTAATCTCAGGTGTAAAAAATTGTGTAGTTATTAAAATGGTTTCAAAATGCAACAAATATATTAATAAATGTACATAAAATAATAAAATTGTTACTTAACAGCAATCAATAAATTGATTTTCTTAAGATATCACATCTGTTTATTGTGCATTTCACTTCATAGGAGATTTTTAATTAACACTTGTGAAACAAGGGAAAGGCAAACCCTCTTAAATTTCAATACTATCAATAAATCAATAATTTCTCATCAAGAGTACCCTAAATTAAAAAAAACAGCATTTAAAAAAATTGATTTTCGGGCGAATCATTTTAGTTTCCTTTTTTTTAAAAAAGTTGCTTAATTAGTGAGAATAAAATTAAAGATAATATCCAAAATCATATAAACTTATTGAACATAATTATATTATCTAAGGAATATTGTTATTAAAATAGGAATTAATATTACGCTTTAAGATACTTCTAAAATAATTTATTGTAGAAAAATGCTTCTAAATTTAAAAAAAAATTGTATTTACATAGGACAGGAGAATAGGGCTGCTGAAGTTTTTTTAAAACTTTGGTCAGTTAAATATTATTTAAAAATTATATAAAATAGAACAAAAAATAATTTAATATAAAATGTAATTAAATATATATGAATAAAATTTTTATCAAGCATTGAAAGAAGTTTCTTTTTATTTTCTCTTAACATTTTTATATTACTTATTTCTATTTCATTATTTATAAAATGATCATAGCATAAAACGTGTATAGATACTTGAGAAAATGTGTTTTTTCTTAATTTTCCATTTAGATAATAACAACTTTACCGATAATAATAAAATATTGATATGGATATATTTAATCAAAAGATGGAAAATACAATATTTCAAAATTCCTTTACAGCTCAACGTCATTTGTTTTAACAAGACATATAAGGCACCTTCTCGAGCAAAGGTTATTAAAAATTAGTTTAACACACGCTTAGTGAATTGTCTTTCTAGAAAACTTGTCATAAAAAGTGGGCCGTATTTACATATTTGAAAGGAGGAAGTTCAGAAAATTTCTTAGTACCCCGACGGATGTGATTCGAAGTGACAGAAATTCAAACGTCCATCTTCTATTGCTTAATTAAGGGATTAGATCAAACCTTGGGTCTTTCTTGGATCAATTCATCTGTCTAAGTCCGCTATAAAGTATTTTAAAGACAACCCCGTAAATCAGCTTGCAGAAGAACTTTTCATTTGTTGTTGGTCGATTGGATGTGTCACAGGGAGAAAACCTGAAAACTCCAGAAAGATATTCATACAGAAGGTAGGAGGGCAACATTTATTTTCCTGGCTAAACTCTAGCTGAGATCGATTTCGAGAACTTATGTTTCGAATAGCGCTATTCTTTTTCCGAAAAGAAACTCAAACCACGTCAAGTTTTTAATCAATGTGCTTCTTAATGTATAGGGAAATAGGTTTATTCCCGGCAACATGTGAACAATAGAGACAAAATTAAGTTACAAATTGTTTAACGTTTTGGATGATGGGTTTCCAAATTTTTACTCTTTCAGCATTTTAATAAAGTTTCATTTCTAAATTGTTTAAATAATTTGTTCGAATGTTTTATGGCAACATTTAAGTTTTTTCTTGTATCAAATTTTCATAAATAATTAACATTTTAATGTAGCATTAATTAAAAATTTAGTTTTACTATGTCAATGAAAGGATATCACAAAATAATTTATAAGTGTTTCAATAATATCTATTTTTTAATTTTAAGAATAATTTATTAGAATTTTTCATAATCTGCCAAATCAACAATTAATTAACTAAAATGTATGCTTTATGATTGTCTTAAAAAAGCTGCATTTAATTTGAGATTAACAATTACTAGCATTTATGTAATGGTTCTGCGTATAAATTACAATAATTTTTACCTTATTGTAAAGTGATTTAGTAAAAATGTTTTAGGTGGGAAATTTAAATTTCCCTCTATCCAAATTAAAAATTTAGATTATTAGACGGTCACGTTATAAAGTTTAAAATTTTAATTATTATATATATTTTTATTATTCCAAAATTTTCCTAATTTATGAAACTTACATACTCTTCTCATTATTTTCAAAAGCAAAAGAGATTTTCAATATAAAATATAATTATGGATATTTCTCTATAAATATCAAATAATCAACTTTACAACTTCCTTTGGCAGAAACCAAAAGAATTGTTTATTTTTTCCACAGCAATATACGGAATAAGTTTGTTTCCAATATAAGAAATAAGCATTATAAGAAATACGAAGACATTTTTTAAATTTTTATTTAAGACAACTAATTGCGAATAATTTAAAAAACAACTGTACTGTTTACTGTGCAGATGAAAAGCATTTATTTAAAGCCTTCACTTTCTTGCCTTTATTGTAACACTTAAATTTATTTCAGTTTATATGTATCAATGCATTTTTAATTTTGAATATTAACATTATCAAATTAATAAAATAACAGGGACATAATATTATAAAATATAATATATGGAGAAAAAATGCTTTCATTTTCAGTTGAAACTTTTTTATAAGATTCCTATCGTTACTAGAAATTTTATTACTGCTTTGGTTATTATGTTTAACAAACTCTTTAATTTAGGTATTTTTGTTAATTAATTAAATTTAAAGTACATATTGAAATATTAATTATATTTATTCATAGAATTTACTACATATTTTCTTACATAAAATGATTTAAATTGATATATATGAAATTCTTGCTGGTCAAAAATGATTGCCTAATTACGTATTCTAATGCGTAATAAATAAGTCACATAGACCTTTACGACGCATATTTTTACTTCCTGAAATTTATAAATTTTATTAATTTTTAATTAATTAGAAACAAAATATTTCAATAATTCGTCATTAAATGTTACATATAATTATGACTACACAAAAAAAACAATTAGTAATTTTCAATTTCTCATTAACAAAAAGCTTAACATGTAATTTAAATAACTTTAATAGTCCTCATATGCTTCTTTTTGGCATAATTTAAACATTTAAAGTATTGATGAGTAAATATTACTAAGTGTGCGATGCACATTTTGAGTTAAGATTTCTCTTTAGCATAGAAAATTTGTAAAATTATCCGCACTCATTAGTTAAATGCAATTATTTTTTTAAATGTTATTAAAATGTGTTGATGCAAATTAATAGTTAAACCTCAAAATGCTTATAAGCTCATTAATTTAAGATAGAATCATGAAAATGACAATAAATAATAAACAATATTGTTAAGTTAGTATACAAAATTATTAAGTGTTAAACTTTATTATTGTTACAGGATTGCTTAGTATAATAATAATAATAATATTTGGTCTTAACTAATACGCAATTACAGTGAATATTTTTAGAATGTTTACTTGAAAACTTATAAACATTCTCAAAACAAATTCATAATAAGATGAAAATCTTACAGAAAAAAAAATCAGAAGAACTAGAAATTCTGCTACCAATATAAGGCTAACACAATTCTCCTGAGATAGATTGAAAGACGTGTTTTCATTTTCTCAAAAAGGCTTCATTTTATATTCGCTTTCAAAACTTTCATCTATTTCCATCAACATGAGACAGAACAAATTATGTTTGATAATCCTATATGTAGTATTATGAAGATATAAACCCTTATCAAAATTTATGTCGAGTGAGAAATACATTTATATATCACCGAATAAAATGAAATATTTGAATAAATTCAATATTTTGTTGTATATATAATAAATAACTGAACTACTTTTATAAATATAATTTTTGGCAAGAAAATGGAAACAGAAAAATAAATTGATATGCCTGAAAGAAAATTTTTGGCGAACTAATTTTGATGTATTTCATTCTTAAAGAAGGGAAATTCAAGAAAAGATGTGCTCAATTACATTCAAATATAATAATTCAACATGTCTTCAGTTTTCTTTTTTTTTTCTAACTAAATTATAGTATTTAACTGTCTTTAAAATTCTGAATTTTACCCATAAATGCGGATTTTGTTGAGTTTTCTATTGAAATATTTTCTTCCGGAAATAGTAGGAATGAGTTTATAGTAAATATTTCAAATTTCTTCAATTACGGTACAAACTTTGAAAAAATAGGTTAGAGATCAAAGCGATAATAGATATTTTTCGAAAATAAAATAAGAAGTATATATGAAAATAAAATACCCAAATATATATTACACTATATTATTAACATATGTTTATTAATCTTTTTTTAATAACGCTTGCTAATAATATATTTTTTCATAGGTAAACAGAAATCGCAGCATTAAGAAATAAATGAAAATATCTTTAAAATATTTTAATATAATGCTTGCAAATTGAAAGTTAAGAAGTTATTAAGGCAGATAAAATATAGAATTTGTTAATTTGTTGAAGTATATTAGATATAAAATATGATGATAAATAGTTTTGGTTAATAATATGTTTATTTTATACACAATTTAGAAACACGTGTGATATAATTCTATTATTTGTCTAAACTTCAGAAAAATAGGAATTTTTTTGCAAAAATTTGAAAGTTATGCATTTTTATGCATATACATTGAATTATTTACACTCGTGTTCACAAAATTAAGAATAATGCAAGTTCAGGCAAAGAAAGAGATAGAAGAAAAACAAACGTGATTTATCTGTAAAGTCTATTTATTAAACAAAAGGTAAATAGCAAAAAGATGCTAAGTCTGACATCATTAATAAAAATTGTTATTTTAACTCCCTGGAGCAAATTTCAAAAAAGAACCTATTTACAAAAACCAATATAACATGGTTGGTATAATGGTTAATACATAGTATGCCCCCTAGACGATGCAATACAGGCCGTAGAACGACTAGGCATGCTGAATATCAAATTATCGATCTAATCTTGGGGCATATATTACACCATGCATCAAACAATGCTCTCCGAGGTTCTGATAGACATTTGGAGGAGGTTGACGGACTGCAATTCGTCGGCAAAGCATGTCCCACACATGTTTTATTGGATTCAAGTCCAGTGAGTAAACTGGCCAGTCCATACAGGTTAAATCCTCCTATTGAAGGCATTCGCCTACATTGTTTGCACAGTGAAGACGTGCGTTCTCACCCAGAAAGGTGAGACCCAAGGCGATCCAAAACAAACGTACATGTTGTTCCAGAATGACATCCCTATAGATGTGGCCCATCATAGTTACATTCTTCACAGGCAGGTTAGTTCTGGAACCCTCTGAATATGAAAGGCCGTCGATAATCAGACTGAAAGCTAAACCTGGTCTCGTCAGAAAACTTTACACAAGACCACTGCTGTGGTGTCCAGGCTAACCAGCTGGGAAAGTCCACATTCGAGAAGGGTGATAATTGTACCACGTAAAACATCAACCAAATGCTTCCTTTGTGCTATAACTATGCGTTTACTGCACTGAAAGGCTTTTAAAGTGCTTGTGAACAATTTTATTCCTTTGCAACCATTCTTTATATACCCCTCTCTTACACTCTCGTCATTGTGACGTACTATTGGTGCCATCTGGTGGTTGCTTGCAATTTGCATATTATTCTTCAAGATGTATGTGATAATTTTTGAAGAATGCAATGTATGTGAAATTTTTATTTTCGAGTTCAATTTCTGCGTGATTCTGAATTATCCGGTATTTATAGACATAAGTGTATAATATATTCCAGTTGTCATATGAAATTCATTAGTAACTTAAAAAAAATTATTGTATGAATAAAAACAATTATGTGCCTCAGATTTATTGTTGAAATACATATTAAAATTTGTGATTTGAGTCGAATTATAAATAAATGATTTACTTCAATTTATTTTTTACTTAGCAACATTTTGCCAAATTAAAAGCTAATTTCCCTTATTTTTTCTATGAGGTTTTAAAAAAATCAAGAGCGAGTAAGATGTCTAGATAGAAGATGTAAGCATTTTTGTAAAATCATTACTAAGTTACTTGAGTAAAGCTGGTCTCATTAACTGCCACTTAAAAATTCTTTGAGATGAATGAAAAAATATCTAGATTTTAAAAGTCATATTACATTAGAATTTGAAATCACTTTTTTAAAGGAGAATTTTTTGCCTTTTCATCCCAAAAAATAACACACTGATCTGAAAGGTTTGATTAACTTAGTGTGGAACTCATTTTCAGTTAATTTTTATTCATGGTTTGTTTTTATGCATATTTTATAAAAACGCCTAGTTCTATTATTATTTGATTTGTTGAGTTCTCTCTATTTTAGCCGATTTTTATTTTTACTATTTTTCTTTCATTAATTTTATTTTAAGCTTTTGTAGATGTTAAAGTTATATACATACATACATACATACATACATACATATATATATATATATATATATATATATATATATATATATATATATATATATATATATATATATATATATATATATATATATACAGGTGAAGGGCATCCCAAACTTAAGATAGAATTTTTTGATTATATCTTACATAACTTGTCTTTTGTCTGTCTGTTTCGATCTAACCATTTTAGTAAAGTGGAAAAAAAGTATAATTTTAAAATATTAGGACTTTATGGCGAAAAAATAAAATTTTAAATAAAACCAGATTATTTCTAGAAAAATTTAATTCTTATTATGTACATTTAATATTTGCATAAAGTACACATGAGAAAAATTTCTTTGTTTTTATACCAATATTTAAATAAATTAATTTATTAACTGGATAATGTAGACATTTATTCAGAATTAAGGGTGAATTTCATTTTTAAGTAATAAAAAGTTAGACAAAAAGAATAGCCAAAAGCATTTTTAGCACATGAAAAATGCATAAATAAATACATAAATAAATAAAATACATAAATAAATTAATTATTAAAACAAACAATAAGAAAATAAATTAAAATATATCTAGTTTTGTGTTTCAAAGCTTTTCTCATAACTAATTACTTAATTTTTTTTAAATAAATCTGAAATAAACATAAAAACTAATCAGTCTAGTTCTTTTCACTTGAATGAATTCCAAGCAATCAAAATTACAAATAATGGGTAATTAACTTAAATCGTTAATAGGCTCTGCCTTAAAAGATTTTTATACCTACAATTCAATGCTACAACACTTTTTTATTCAGAGCAATTGAACCTTCTCATAATTACTTTTGATCATTTCGTTGAAAAAATCTTCATGTAATAATGTTGTCAAACGAAGTATCTTCTTCTAAGAAAAAGCTTTCTAATTATTATCATTAAATTTCTTCCTTAATGCATAAAACTAGTTTTTTCACAACATTAAGTAACTTATTATTGCAAATAAAAAGCACAATGCATAATAAGGTAATTTTACATATAATTCCGATAAATGCATATACTTATCAAGATAATAAAGTTAGTTTATTATCTGAAATATGTGTTTCTCAATAATTAACTAAAACAGTGTAATTGAAGGTAAGGGAATTTTTGGTTAGGCTAACTTTATTGCATTTTGAATATATAAAAATGAATTAAATGTTTAACAACACATTATTCTAAATTAATTAAAGAAAATATAAAGCAATAAATTGGTTATATAAAGTTAAAATAATAATGAGATTAGGAATACTTCTGTCCAGAATTCAGTTTTTTTTCATTTATCAATGTTTTTAATTATTCACACAATAAGTAAAGAGATAAGAAAAGGAGAATTCCTTACAAAAATTAATTCCAACAGCTTCTCTTAATTATTCTATAATATATAACATCGTATTTATTTTCAAATTCTTATATATTATATTTTCTTCAAACCAAATTTATAAATATTAATATAAACTGAATCTTTTAATAAAATATAAAGAAAAAAACGATATAATTAGTAATAAAGTTTATATTTATTATTTTTATCAATCATATTGTAAAATTAACTTTATTTTTTAACAAATTCCCTTTTCTTAAACGGGGTTTAAATTTGATACAAAAATGTCATTTCTTAGCTTTCGTAAATTATTTTTACACATTGAAATAAAATGTGTTTATACACCATTTTTTAATTTTCTTAAAGTTAATGTCCATTACAGTTCCCTGTGTGACCCATTCACCCTACAACAATCACACAGTTTTAAGTGTTCTTAAAGTATAGCAAAAACACAGAGCTATGATATGATTTTACTAAATCTCGCATAAATCATAAAAATTCGAATTTGGAATTTACCTCACTATATTATGTAATGATATTGCGATCAATATCGGAATGCATTTATATTTTTTTTCAAATACTCTTGCTATAGTAGTGAAACATTTTTTATAAAAATTTTTCACGATAAAAAAAGTATATACTCATATTTAAAATTCCTTATTAAAATCCTAAAAATATTGAGATAATTTTGCGTCCAAAAATATATAAAATTCAAATTTTGAATTTTAAACATATCTAAAATATTTTCCTTAAAAATATTTATACACTTATTGATGTTTCTTAAGGTAAGCATTTTTGTAGAAGAATTTTTTTAAAAGCTTTATCTTTTATCAGTTTGTATTTACCTTTTTTTACTTCACGGATTTAATTTTAAAAAATAGCTTTTAACAATATATAGGTATTTAATTAAACATCTTTTAAGCTTATTTTGATTTTTACTTAGACAGTTTGACGTCTATCGAGATAAATATTTCCTGTCAATTCTAAATCATTGAATTTATTACATGGATATGGAAAATATACTGCTTAGAGTTAAATAATTAAATGAGACTGAAAATATCATTCAAGAAATTATTTGTTATGCTTTGATGAGAAAATTCGTTCTAAAACATGATATAGATTATGTAAGTATGTATGTCAAATCATTAAATATATTATCTGTGATTTACTTAATAAATAAATCTATGTAATATATTATAGAGAAATATATATTTAATAATTATGTAAGTTACAGATAAATATTTTTCAAAGCAGTCAATACTGTTTGGAAATGATATGTAAATTTTTTAACTGAATATGAAAGAAACATTTTTTTGATATTTATTTGATTTCAAATAAATTCAATCTTAAAACATTTAAGAATAATTTTAATAATGTTTGATAAATTATTAAATATAAATCTTTATAGCAAATCTATAAAAATATTTCTATTGAAGTTTTATTCTTTATGTTTTATTAAATAAATAAAATCATTTTGAATTTATGAATGTGGAATATCATAGCAAATAATAATATTATAAGAAAAGGCATTCACATATAATTTAAATTTTTCAAGCAAAGTTTAAATTTATGTTTCATAAAGACGAAGTATTAAAATGGCCTGAATAACCACTTTAAAGACCTTGACAATGCCAAACTTATGATTTTTTTCATCTACAAATGGAACTGAGAATGAATCGCTTATTTAAACTTTAAAGTGTGTATGATCTTATAAAAATTTTTTTCTTCAATCAGAAATTCTGAAAATGCTTTTAAATGTGACAATTTCATAAAGAAAATTCTTCGTTAAAAGATTACATATACAGCAGAATTCCTATTATCTGAATATATTGGGATAACATCCCATTTAAATATTCAAATATTGAATTAATTTTTGAAGAATTTTAATTAATTTTAATACGTTGAAAGTAAAAGAAAAAAACTAAGTTTTTTAAAGAAAAAGAAATTTGATCAAATAGATGAAAATGCAACATTTTTACATGTTAAGGTACTTTCATGTGCTGTGCATTAATTAGTGCACAGTGCTATGCAGTTTGCACGCATAGCACTGTAAATGGAAGTCATTGCTATCTGAACAACTCGGCCAGAGTAAACTGTTACAGTGAAAAATTGCTTGTGGTTACTCTTGGGATGATGCTCTATCAATTTCAAAGCAGATATAAATGTGACAAATATTTTCACTAGATGATGGTTCCTCGTCTGTTTCAACTTGGGCATATTCTTTCTTGACACTTTAAAAAAAATGACAATTATTTGCAATTTTAAATATATGGTACCTCTTATAATCTATTCTGTTGTATCTTAAACACTAACGTTTAATAATTCAGGAATTTTCAAAGAATGTTTTTGAATTCCTCAATTGTAACGTCATTCTCATCTTCTCTTGCATTTTCTTGAACTTCTTCCTTCTCTTCTTCAGTCTAGTTTATTTCTCTGAAATCCAAAAAGTCCTAAAAATTCAGTTTATAGTTCAACAAAGAACTAAATTAAATACTATGCCAGTAGCTGATCTGAAGTTATATACAAATTGACATTATTTAATGAATATGAATTCATAATATATTGTCTCTAAAATGAGAATTTTCAAAATAATTTTGAAGTAAACGACGTTTAGGAT
Organism: Latrodectus hesperus; assembly: GCA_037975125.1. NCBI lineage: Eukaryota > Metazoa > Arthropoda > Arachnida > Araneae > Theridiidae > Latrodectus > Latrodectus hesperus. The sequence goes on from CM075856.1 coordinate 50,177,980, forward strand.
GATACTAAAATTTAAGTTAATGACGAATATTTGTTCATTGAAAAATCTGATACATCAATGTAAAATTTTTGCGCTTATTGTATACTATATGAAAATAATCCTAAACATATTTTAATTGTAGAAAAAAATGTAAAATACAATTTTATGGGAATGGTTTTTGTTTCGAAGTACATCAAATTATATAATATATCCTTTATATTAATTATAACCAGACTGTGTAATGACTAATAAAATGTCGCAGCATCAAAATTTTCAAAAGATATGTGATTTTAAGTCAAGCGATATCATAACAAACTTTACTTATATAAGCTTTATTTTATAGTATAATTTAGTTTATAATATAAATTATTAAGCTAATTTTATGTAAATGTAATTTTCAATTTATCTATTTTAAAATAAAATAAGTAATAATAATGCACTTTATTGCTTAAAAATTTAAGTTAAATTGAAATCGCATGAGTAAATCAAATCTTGTAACGAAATGTAAAATCGTATTAAGATCGCTTTAAGAACAGTAAATTGAACGATGTGAAATTTAAAAAATACTTTTTTATATTTTATAATGTGCTTTCCTTCTTCTTATTATCAAACTGATAAGTATATTTTCGTTTTGCCCCTTACTGATGATCTACTGTATATATTTTTAAAATTAATGTTTAAAGCATTCTAAACGGTGCTAATGCAATCTTATAAAATAACATTATTCTACAATTAGTAAAAATGCTGAAACGCAAAAGCTGCTTTTAAAATATAAAATTTTGAGACGAATAAATAACAAAAATACGTTTTTTTATTTACAATCCAAAGTTTATAACATCAGTACGAATACAACAAGGAAAAAATAATTATTAATTGAACAAATATTACCACTTCATTAAATTCATTAAAAGCTGGAGGATACAATGCATGTTTGAAATTTTAATAAGTTGCTTTTTATTCGTTTTTGTTTTGTATGAAAAATAAATTGCAGGTTACCATAAAAAAATGCGAAAACTTTTTTGTCTTTTTGCAATCTTTTCTTATTATGATTTAAATTTGGAATTTATGAATTCAAGTTTAAAATATGTTATTTTATTTAAATATCTGTAGTTCTTCATTTCTTAACAGTCCAATGAAATATCTGATAATGTAGTTGCTGTCCTCTTATCTGCCAACTGGGTTGTAAAGATATTTGAATAATTAAATGCAGATCAAGTGCATTTCACCCAAAGTCATGGATTTAACTCAAAATCTTATTTAATATGAATGTAACATTGTATCATTTCATTAATTCATTGTTATGGAAATAGATAGCTCCATATGTTAAATTATATTTATAGATAATAGGACGTTAAATAGAAAATATTAAGCTTCAAAACTAGTGAAATTTCTTTTTAAAATATTATTTATATATATAGTTAAAAATTATATAAATTAATATTCTGCTCTTAGATGAGTTGCATTGTATGTTTATTTTTACAATTCAATAAATTAATATTAACAAATATTATTTTCATTACGTTTGTAAGCTATATATTTTATGTATGCAAATTATGTCTTTTTTATTTTAAAATTAACTGTTAATATTTTGTTAATGTATGTGTTTAGAAATACTTAATACTTACTATTATATTTGGGAATACGGTATGTTTATTTTTATTGACAAAATTACTGTTTTGTTTACACATTTTTAATCGTAGACAATGTATTAATTTTAAAATAATTATAACAATTTTTGATATTTTCCTTGCATTTTGAGCTTTAATTGCTTTACTTAAATACTGTGAAATTTAGACTTACATAAGAGCCATAAAATGTTAAGTACTTAATCTATATGCAAAATCTATGTTAAACTCGCAAAGTTCAAATAATTGTACAAAAACAATAAGAAATGTTTTTTTAAATTTAAATACCATGTCATATTAAACATAAACTGATAAACAGTACCAAAAAGGGAATTATACTTTTCCTTTTACATTCAGTATTTTTTATAAAAATGTTTATGATTTCTCTTATTATAGATTTATTTAAATTAATATAAAATCACACAAATACTGAGCAGCACTCTATTATTTACAAATAACTTACTAATATTTGGTACTAAAGAATTCTGTGTTCTTTATTTTAAAATAATAATTTCAGAAATTACTAATTTCACAAAGTTACTTAATATTTTTAAATTTATGAAAGATGTTCCATTAAAATAATTTCTTTTAATTAATCTAAAATCAGAATCAGATTCACAATAAATTTTGACATTTGCTTTATTCGTTAATATATTCATAAATTTAGATTTTAAATTTATTCATCAATTGAGAGTATTTGTTTAGTAAAAATAGCAATTTAAGAATATTAAAATTTTTCAAAAAATGAAAATATATCAAAGATTTGTTTTATAGTGAGTAAATTTATTGAGGTATGTGTTTTAAAATATGTATTTACTGATTATTATTAGTAGTACATTTGAAAGTATCTTAAGCCAATTTCATTAAAGATAAATTACATATTTTCTTATTTTATTGTAAGACCGAAAAATTCTGCACATTTAAAGAAATAAATTTATACAGAATTTTTCTGCATCATTTATTTCGTGAAATACATGAAAAACATCCAATCTGACAACGGTCCATTTTATTTTCTCCACAATTCGCTTTCAGAATGAAAATAAGATTTGTATTCTATTTCAAATATCATTTGGTTCTAATATTTGATGATTACTATAGTTTATTTTAAATTTATATTGAGAAATCTGTGTTATATACATATATACATATACATATATATATATATATATATATATATATATATATATATATATATATATATATATATATATATATATATATATATATATATATATATATATATATATAGATAGATAGATAGATAGATAGATAGATAGATAGATATAGATATAGATAGATATAGATATAATATATAATAATTAATTTTATGCCATTTAAATTTTAAGCTATGAACTTTAACATACATATTTATAAACTCAATACTTATCTCGAGAAATGTTTATTTTCTTTTAATGAAATAATTAAAAATTAATTTGAATGTAGCAATTAATAATATAATCACATAAATTACATCGTTCACAAAGATATTCGAACGTTTGATCAAAGTACATTTAAAAATTTTTCAGAGAAGCCTCGATGAAAATGCAAGTAGGAATTAGTGGTTTCTATGAGTATATATGACATTTTATAAAATAAACAATATATTCAACATATTTTGAGAAAAAAACCTGTATTTCATTAACAAAAGTAATGGTGCATGTGAAAATGGAATGTATTAGTTTTATATCACTCTTATAAGTCAAATAAATATTTACTATGATTTATATTCTTGTTAGCAACATAACGAAGCTCTGTTAAATACCATCATTGTTGAAGCTTTGCTAAATACACTTGCCGGCATTGAAATTGCAACGACAAGAATAGTAGCCAGAAAGAGACGAAACTTAGAAAATAGAGAAAAACAACTACGAATAAAAAGTGAATACATAATGCTCTAATATTCTTCATGATCTGCATATACATGCAATTCGAAATGATATGCATAATAATGAAAACAGATTTTGGAACCATCGTGGACGGCTATAAATGAAACAAAACGTTAAGGAATATATTCAAGGAAAGTACGGATAGCGTCCTAAGGAATGATATGCATTATCTGTCAACCACATGTCAATGTGGGTCTTTTAAACGAGGCAATGACAGGGTCTGCAACTGGTACCCATTTATATCTTAAACGTATTTGATTGGGGAGAGATGGAGAGCATGGTGGCAAAGGAAGCAGCTATACTCCTTGAAGGGTATGTTAGCTGATGTTAGCAATGTGCTGTCGGGTGTTATACGACTGATAAAGGACATTGGGCTCCCCTTGAAGGAAGCAGAATATCACTGCCGCAACACATCATCCACGTAAAGTTGGGTTATTAGAGTGCCGTGAAAACGAATTAGAGGTGACCTGGAAGTATAAGAAGTGTGGCTCTGAACCTCGATGCAGTTAATCCTTTAACTAATAATAAGTATTTAAATTACTTAAACATTGTATATATATATATATATATATATACTGATTATTATTAATGTTGTTGGGGTGGAGTGCTTAATAAAAATAATAATTAAAAAGAGCGATATGTTTCATATTACGATGTTAGTATAAGTTTATGTACCTGTTAATCAATATTTCTAAAAAGAGAGAAGAAATTTAAATGTCTTCTGAGATAAGATATATTTCGTTTTTGAAGAAGTTATATTTAACGTTAACTATAAAATTTGTGCATATATTTTCTCATATGCAGGCTCATGTATCTGCCTAAGAAATATAATACTTCTTGCAGAATAGGTGCTCAAAAAGTATTGAAATACAATGGGATTAATTTTGTAATTTATATATATATACATATATATATATATATGTATATATATATATATATATATATATATATATATATATATATATATATATATATATATATATATCTCAAAAACTATATATAAATTACTTTTATCTTGGAAATGTGATCATTTATCACATCAAAATAATTGAATATCTTCTATCTTTAATAAATATTTAGAGCAATTTGTACAAATGTATGTAAATGTTTTCTTCTCTGAACAAACATAAAAAATTGTATAAATTAAACATTTTTATGAAAAACTCTACTTTTTAATGAACAATTGTGGTTTAAAACTTGTTTTACATAAAGAAAACTAAACCAATGCGAAAAACTGAATCAGGCTATGATAAGTTTGAGTTTCAGGTAAATCTATCTCATTAGCAATAAGCTCACTTTGTTTTATTTCATGTTTGTGTTATTTCACAGATTCTTTTATTCTAATATTAAATGTAAATATGTTACTTTGAAACTCTCAGCTTTTAACATTGAAACACCATCTTAAATAATTGTATAAATGATTACATAAATAGTAAATTATGCATGGATTTTATAAATAGTGAGAATCTCATTTTTGTTAAATATAAATTACAACCAGTGAAAACTATTCCCTTTGTTATTTTTAAAATATTTGTTAATTAAACTTACGCTTATTTTTATATAACTTCCAAACAATTTTCAATTCTATTATGTACATGAAAAATATAGGAAAGGAATGGTAAATAATAGTAAGTAAACTATTTTATAACATATGTCATAAGCAAAATTATAACTGTCAAATGACATCGTAATTTAGCGTGAAATATTTACAGTATGAAATGTGAAATAACACATGCCTTTAATGCACATATTTCTCGAACTGCACTTCACTTAGTTTATGACCATTTGAGCCTTACACTCCAATATTTGATGCAGACTAATAAAGGCGGAGATAGCGAGATCTTGGAGGAATTTGATCAGGTGTTTGAGATCACCAGAAGTGCCGCTTAGATTAAAAGGCATTATATAAGCTTAAGGTGTTTTAATAGACCCATAAATGTTTCTTTTTTGCATTATGATTTGATGCACTGAAATATCTTTAAACTATATTTACAGCTTTTTTTAATGCAATATTCAAAGATTTTACAATATCAAGCTGTGTAACCGCTAGTACATTATTTAAAATCGCACTATATATATATATATATATATATTAAACTTATAATAGATTTATAACTGAAAATGTATTTTTTGAATTGTAAGCATGAAAACAATAGCTGATATGAAACAATCATTTTGATAAAAAAATTGTATTACATTTCTAAAATATTTAATAATTGTACTACGGGACGTTTTTCAAAATGAATGTATTTTTAAATATATGATTTTAATTACATTTATTCATTTATTTACATTTATTCCCGGATTTTCCAAATTAATCCCAGATTTTCAAAATAATTTCAAAATAAAGTGAATGTGATATAAACTTTTCAACTTTAAAAAATAGCTAGAATGTTTCAGTAAGTATTGATCATTGTTGGAATTAGCATCAATATATCCAGATATTTCCATTGCAAATAATATCATTTTGAATTCAAAATTAAAAATAAATTTTCCTTAGTTTAGTCTTGATGAGAAATCTATAAAAATTAAGTGAAAGAATAGTTTGTTATGATGCAGTCTTTTGCTTTAATATTATAATTGCTCATAATATTAATTTAAACAGCAGAGAAACGTTATATAAACTGTGTTTGGTAATCATTGGATTTCCAAAGAGAAACAAAATAAATACTAATGCATTTAATTTTTGTTTTGGTAATATATAAACTGCTCGACATTGAAGATGCAACACCAAAAAGGATTGGAGAGAAAACTATGCAAATTTCGTGTAGACGCACCTTACCGAGTTACGTAAATAATGTGAAATACCCAGCTCTCTAGAGCACGTAGGATAAGATATAAGGTGAGGAACTGAATGGTAGACAATATTTAATTCCTTTTTGCTGTTTGGAAAATAATCACTGAAAGATTATTCATTTCACAGAGGACGATTGTAACTGCGCAGAATGACAGGCCATCTTAGAATCAGACAGTTCTAGCGGACAAACGTGTTTATGAGGTCCACAGTGATAGGACGTCTTTAAGGCCAATCGCAGCTGTCAGACACTTGGATGCATCCACAGTGCACTAGCTGTGGCGAAGATGGTTTGGAACAAATAACTATGGAACTTTTCCGTGGTGCCGGTACCACCAGAGTGACGTCAAAACGTGTGTATTGAAGTATCCGAAATTCTTTAGTATATGAAAGACAATTTGGGTGTTCCCATATTTAGCAGAAACATTTGCCCTTGATTGGTTGCTAGTGGCTCGCACTCATGGTGTCCGTTAAGAATACTACCATTGAGCAGAAAACATAGACGCCAACGTCTGGGATGGTGCCGGATTAGAGCAGTGTGGAGGACGGAGTGGCGCAGGATCATCTTCTTAGTCATGCTTGTTTCTTCAGTGATAGTCGCCGCATACGAGTGTGTCATTGACATGGAGACATGTAAAATCCTCTAGTAACTGTTTTCTCTTGTTGACAATTTGGCATCATTGTTTGGGGGACCGTTGCGTACGATTCCAGGACGCCTCTAGTTCGTATTTATGGCACTATGACAGCACAACGATACTTGGATGTGTTGTGGCCGGTGACACTCCCCACGGGGTGCCAAATGTCCTGTATAAGCAGATAACATCCGACCACATATTGCCCGGATCAGCTAACATGCCTTGCAAGATGTACAGCTGCTTCCCTGGCCAATGTGCTCGCTATATTTCTCATTAATTGAATTTACATTAAGGAAATGATTGGATGCCATTTGCAGACCCTGCCACTGCTTCCTTCAGAAGACGCATTTGGGCAAAAATTGTCTTAAAATGAAGAGCCATTTCTCAGGAAGCCATTCGTACTCTTATTAACTCTGTGCCTACGCGTGTTCTTTCTTGTATCTTCGTCCATGATAACCCTACAACCTACTGACCCGAACCTGTTCTCGCTCTGTATTTGCATATTATTTCGAAATACAGATCACGTATAATTCCTTGTTGTCTCGCTATGCCAAGTTTCTGTGTGTCATCGCTAGTGTTGTTGTGTAATGTGTAATCTAATTTAGAGATTCAAATTGTGTTATAACTTTATTTTTCTACTAAGGCTAAAAAAATAATTCTTCTACAAACATTATGTATGTACTAATTTGAACATAGTTAATAATCTAGAACTTACTTTATTACTAGTTTATGCTAACAAAGAATGTTGAATTTTTAGGCAAATTTAACCAATAAAACACAATGATATAACTTATCATGTAAAAAAAAGAAATCATAACCCCCAAAAAAGCACAGCATCATTATAATCCAAGATGCCGAATTCTGAACTTTTTTGGCGACGAAGTGAATTTGCCAAGGTGACGTATTGTGACTTCTCATGATGGCGTAAGTTGCCAAAATAAAATTTTCAACATTATTCTTATATTCTTCCATTTCTATGACGTAATAAAAAGCCAAGGTTTCAGATTAACAAAGGAATTTTCGAAAAACTTTACCAAACTCAAAATTAGGCTTGTTTAACTATAAAACAGCTGTTCCCATAAAAACAGCATAATCAACTTAAAAGTGCTATTTCATTATGAAGGAATCTGATTATTTTTACTATGAATCACTGGTTGCTTTTGTTATGAATTCCAATTTGTTTTTATTTTAACAAAACATCTGAGAATTATATATTTTAGAGTTTATTGATTATATACTCATTTCAAAGCATTTTATTTAATAATGATTTATAGCTTTTATATGATGGAGAACAACTTCCTGTTGTTGGTAATAAAATAACTAAGCACCTTTCATGAAAATAGTCAAGAAGCTTTTGTAGTAATTGATAAAATAATTTACATTTCCTTTTGTATATTGTATCATTTATTGCAATATGATTATCCTCGGATTTAAAAATCCTCTCATATACAACTGAATATAATCTAATCATATTATTCATGTCATTACCCCAATCAAAGTTACTGTCATGTGAATTATTTCTATGAACATTTCGATAGCAATGATTTTATCGATATACATAAATAAGAAGTTTATATCTGACAAGACATGAATGCTTGATTATACAGAGTAATAATCTTAAAGTTATATACACAGTTGAGTCTTAATCAGATTGGATAGAATGTGACGAAAATTCTAGATATTATTGTTACACAAATAATGTTATGAAATCAAAATTCAACTAGGGTAGGCAATAAAAATCAGATCACGAATAATTCGATGATTTTCAATATTTTTTACTTTAAAAGAAAATACTCGAATTGAAAAGCGGAATCATTATTTATTAAATATAAGATCATCTGACATGTCCAGAAATTATTTTACTTTCCTTTTGCAAAAATTCTTTTACTGAAAACATATGAGTGCTAATTTTTGTTTATTTATGTAATTCAAGTGTATCCTTCTGTTAATATCTATATTTTCAGCAAATGGTTTATTTAGTTTTATAATTAAAATGCAATGTTATTACTAAAAATTCATATGATTGAAAAAATTTAATGGTACGCTTTCTGATTCTGTTGTGTTGTTTATCCTGCAGAAACAGCATTTGAGAATAAACTGTGAATGGGCTATATAATAAAGAAACCTATAAAATGGATTTTGTACTTGTGTAATTATTGAATAAAATAAGCGAACTCTGTTGTGAAATTCTCATATTTAATAAACATGATTAAAAAAACTATTAACTGAACCAATATATTTATGGCTCAGATTTATCATATTCAGAACAAATTACTGATGCACCTTTAGCTTAATCATTCAAAATTGAAGACAAAAAAATATAAGACAAAATATTTAAGCACAATGAAGAAAAATCAATGGTGAATTAACAATGAAGCTGTTTTGAATAGTAATTCTGATCTATGTAATAGTTATTTAATTAAAAAAATCTCTCTGAAAAGACAAATTTTCTTATTCAAAATTATGTATAAATATATTAATGGATTCTTTAACAAATGTTATATATTATAAAACTATAGTTTTTTTAGTAACATTATTCACAGATTATTAGTTCACCTAATGAATCTAGAATTAATCAAAATTTGTTAAAACTAACTGTTTTATAAGTCTAACTAAAACATACTTAAAATTCTTTAATCTATTTACTCATTTTATTTGAATTTCCACATGAATAATTTTCCGTATGAGTTTCCGTATTAGATTAGAGTAGAGTAATTTTCAATATAATATTTCATACTTTAGATGCAGTCTTTAACAGAGTGTTAAGACAGTGAATGGAATACACAGATACATTCCAAATACCATTTATTTCAAGAAGAGATGAACTAAAATTAAATTGTCTGTCTATAGCATAGGTGTGACCTTTACCGTGGTTAGCAGGTATCTGCGTGTTAATTCTTACTGAAGGGGGTTTATATAGGAGATGCTACGGGAATTTTAAATGTAAAAGAAAGGTCTTGAGAATTAACTGTCACCTGTGTCTTAGGACCTCAATGTAGGGATAATATATGGAAACATTCATAAATTTAGAATTATATTAAATAGGTTAAAATTAATATAACATATCCCCCCCCTCAAAAAGTGAGACGAAAATGTTTGAGATAGATGGACATTTTCAACGAAATACAAAAAAAAAATTACAATATACAAGAATACAATATTAGTAATCAAATATATAAAAAAATGGAAGTTCACAAATAACTGATTAAAATTGTGTATATAATGAAAGCAAATAGAATGAAAGGCCAATTCAGATTACCTTCTCTCGTCATAATCTTTCCTATATAGACAAATTGAAACATATTTAATACAAAAATATATGTAAACAATTCAAATAAGGGGCTTTATTTTTATAAAAATAGTTATATACTTAATTTAAAGCAATTATTAAATTATTTTACACAGGCAAATTTCAATTTCAATTTACTTAAATAATCCTTTACATCTACAGATTCATTAAATTCTCAATTAACTTTAATTGATACGCATATGTTCATAAGAAAATAAAAGAAATAAATATTCAAGGCTTAAAAGCTGACTCCATGTAGCAGACAATTGTAAAATTGTGTCTTAAGGAAGTTAAATAATATACAAATAGGACTCCGTCATTATTTTATATCTACTCTTTTACCCACAAAACAAATTTTCAAAAATATACATTATAACAAACAAAGAACAAACTAGCTGTGACCTGAACTCTACAAATTAATGGATGATTGGATTGTGGATGGTTTAGTAAATAGAATTATCAGTTGACAAGCATTGAATATCTACATAAAATAAAGATTGTTAAAATTACAATAAGCTAATGTGAGTATTCTTAAAATTACAATGTAACACTAAAATTTTCACTCTAGTAACTTATCAATAACTAAGTTACCTGAAATATGTTAGCAAGACGTTTGTCCCAAATGACAGCAGGATCATCACTTCAGCATTTATATATATATATATATATATATATATATATATATATATATATATATATATATATATATATATATATATATATATATTGATATTTTGATTGAATATCTCATCATCCATTATATTGTAATAATTACATTATAGCTGAAAATAAACATTTCAAATAAAGCAATAACTAATCCTACTGGGAATTGTTTTTTATTTCAAAATATTTGTTATATTTAAAGAAATACCATTTTGTTAATGTTATATTAATTTAATAAATGTATCTGTAAGTTGTATTTAATAAAAGCTATTGTGAAGAAAATTTAAATATAATATCATTTTAACACTTATAGCAGACATTATTCTATAATACAATCATCGCTTTCAGTGCATTCATCTTTTAAATATTTAGAAATTCATTACTACTATTTGATATACTTTCAAACTCAAAATATTTGGAATTCCGAATTGTTTTAATCTTTAATTTAAGCCACGAACATCAGCAATTTATTATGAATTGTGCCCACAAATGAGAGATTATAACAGAAAGATATATCACTTTAATTACTCGTTCGTCGACACTAGTGATGGTCGTAATGCTCATGACTATTAGTACAAGTCATCATCTGGAAATGGCAGAAAGTCCCAATAACACAGAAACCATTATTCACGCAATATCAATAGTTACACATTTGCCCAGGCGGTTTGACTTGTAATTTATTTCTCTTTACCAATGATATTGACATTTTCTAGTTTAATTAGCGTTGTTTTAGAAATCTAACTTTTAAAGAAATTTATTTGATTGTTGATAAAATTATTTAACTATTGATTAAGTAGAAATTATTTATACATGATTTATGATTATACATGAAACTATATTGTACTTATTTTTCTAAAAGTATCATTTAAATCTCAGTTTTTCATATGTAATTAATCTTTTATTAATTCATTTATATAAATAATTGTTTACTTATGAAAAATGTATGTTTATTTATAAATGAAATGAATTTACTATAGGTTTAACAACATAAACGTTATTAAGTTTTATATTTTATAAATAAAACATTGCTTATATAAGGAGAGAAATTTGACATTCATTAAAGAAAATGATAAATGTTTATGCATACCATGATGACATCACCTGAAAATGATCCTGTATTTTATTCATTATTGTTTTTAATACGTCAAACTTGATAACAAAATACTTGTTAATGCAAAGTATATTTTCAGTGCCTTATTATGATCACAAGTTGGATATGGGCTTGAATTTTTACAGTAAATTAAAATAACTGCATTATATTTTTTATCTGAAAATTATACCTCAAATTTGCAATTAAAGGATTTTTACAAAACATATTTATAACTATAAAATATAAGCTATTTAGTTTTATTAATTAAAAAGATTTATTTTATAAAATATTATTCACAGTAGTGATATAATAGGTAATTCTTTCTATATTTTAAAAATAATTTATCAGATATTTCTAATTGAAATTGGGGAAAAATTAAAATTTACTTCATATGTAAATGTTCTAAGCAAAAATATCTTTATTATTCAAGAAATTTTAACACTAGTTTAACTAATATATTTGTGTAAGAAATAATTATTAATTGAAGACAAAAATCGTACTATAAAGAATGCGAAACTGTAATTTTCTAAAATTTTATTCAATGTTGTAGTTACATACTACATTTACAAGATGTTTTAATTATATGAAGCAATAGCAATTTTTTCAAAAGTAAATTACATTTACAATTTTTCAAATATTACTAAATTATATATTAATATGACCATACATTAGAAATGAAATCTGCCAACTATTTTATATTTTAAATCCATAGTGTAACTTACTTCAGTAATTAATTTCTAAAATCTGCTATTTATGAAAAGTAGATTAATTACAAAGTTTTCTGATTGTCTTCTTTTTACAGCATTATGTGTCTTCAGCTATAGTATTGCATTACTAAATATTAATTACAAATAATAACACGTGAAACAATTTACATGAAAAATAATGTAACTCCACATAACTAAAGTAATTTTTTAATTATTTAAATACGTACTTTTATAATAAAATATTTTATTTAAATTTATTTATTCATATGTATATCATGTTCTCACTGATTAACAATTTTTTTTTGTCAAAAATGCTTTATTTACAATAAAAAGAATTCCAAGTAATTAAAGAAATTTTACAGTATAAGTTATTGAAGAATATTACAATATAGTTTAATATTAGTAATAACAAGTCGAAAAATTGAATCGTTAAACTAGGAAATATAATCAATTTCATTAAATTTTTAGTAAAATTAGGAAATATAAGTTACATTTTTCAGATTATTTCTATAACAAAATAATTATAGCTTAATAAATTTGTGAATGAAAATGAAAAGGAAAATAAACCCATAATAACAATAATGTTTAATATTTAATAACAGTTTATTTTATTTTTAGAGTGGTTTCCTACTACTTGTGTGTTTGTGAACCATTTGTTGCAACATTTTATTAAGTATATAATTTTTCTTATCCATTGTCTAAAAAGGTGTTTCTCCTTCTATGCTATACACAAAAAATAAAGCATAAAATTATTTTCTAATGTCAGAAAAACCATAAATTATTTTTGAAATATAATTACATAAAATTAATTTTAATCGGCAATATATGTAATATTATAGAAAGGAAGGTGAACATTTTTTAAATAAAATCTTCAATTACATTTTAAATATTTATGGTTGTTTACATGTTTATAAACTAAGCCTTAAAATAGAAACTCTTAAAAAATAATATGCAACCTATCTCTTCTCAAAAGAAAGGAAATGCAGTGAATTACGGTCTAAATTATTTAAATCCTGTTTCTTCCTTGAAATAAATTAAATTCGAAGAAAACGTTTGAGAGAAGAATATTTTACTGAATTTATATATGAATTTCCCAAATAAGTTTTGTAATTATGTAGATTAGAATTCGATTCTATACACAGTGAAAGATTAAGAATATAAACAAATGGAAAATTTAACGTGTCATTTATTTTTAAAACATTGTGATAAGAATTAAAAATATGCTAATAAATTTAATTTATATTTTTCTAATTTTTTTGTTAAATAAATCCATATATCTAAACTAGCATGCTGGAAAATATGGGAATTACTAAGAGAATGTAACATGCATTAAGAAGGATTAAATTTTCTAAACAATTTAAATAAGAATTACGGCACGAGGGATTTTTTTTCTGAAGTTAATAACATAATCTTGTTTATTGTAATTCACACATTTAAAACATATAGTATACTAGCAGCTGTTTCCATTATATTACAGAGAATTTCATGTTTGATATAAAATTATTCAGTTGAATTGATTAATAAAATAAATATAAGAGTACAGAATAAAAATTTTGTAAATCTTAAATCAAACATTTATCAGATTAAATATTAAATTTATTCTAATGTAAGTACCCATATTTTTGATTTATTAATTTTGGTAGATTTTGTAAAATCAATTTTTTACGTATTCAGATGTCAGTTTTATTAGTTTATCATATATATATTTTTATGTGGTCATAATGATATCAGATTAGGTTGACGTTGACAAATTCCCTATTTGATATAACCTTCTGATATTCTTTTGATACATCTTGCAATTTTTATGGGATTGTAACTTCTTTTTCAGAAAGATATAGTTTATTTCTAGGAAAAGTTTTTGGGATTAGGATACAATGTGAGATCTTAATAAATACATTTGTTGCAAAGAACTTCTGATATTTATATTAAGCATTTACTAGTTTATTACTGTAAATGTTTCTGTTTGGGTACTGCTAATTACAGGAGATTAAAACTATTATGATAACAAACACATTCTGAAATTCTGTATTTTATCTTTGAATTATATAAATGCATTATTTTTTTTTCTGAGTAAGCTATATTTTTTTATGTTTACAATAAAAATAATCGGAATTCTTTCATTTAGGTGACAAAAGTATTTTGTAAATTTGTTTTTATTTTGGAAATCTAGATACAACTGATTTTTGTAAGTAATTATAAAATAATAATCGCTTAAAATAGTAGTTTCTGACTAAAAGGTGATTATAATTTTAACTTTCATCCTTAAATTACTTTCTTTAAAATATCTAAAAACATTTAGTTGTAAAGAAACAATTCAATTAGTTGTTTCGATAAACAACAATAAGTTCAGTCTTTCTATTAGAGAAAGCATTTTTTTAACTTTCAGGTTTCTATGGGCAATATTTAATTAGTAAATATTTCTATTTTTTCAAAAATCAAAACTGAGGAATGTAGTTTGATTAAAATTAGTTGATATTAACTTTTTATGATACAAAATGTTCATACGCGTTAAAGATAAAATGTATTTAAGCAAGAAAAATTAATAATTTTGTACTTTTGAAATTTCACAAAAATTATATAAGAAATGATTGCTAATGAATATAACTCTTAATTAATTAATTAATTAATTTTGTATTTTTAGTTGAGTAAAACGTCTGTACTTAAAGGCATGAAAAATTTAAATTGAAGTATAATAATATTTTTTGTAATAAATAAATTACATCACTCATTTTATTATAATAAATAAATGACCTCAATTTTTTTAAGGGGAATCTTTTATAATTCCAAAATAATTTTATTATATTATTTTATTTCTTTAGTTATTATATTTGAAAATAACAACAGTTCTTATCATTTATAATTCATACTTTCCGTAATAAATAATTTTGTTGATAAGTTTTGTAGTAAAAACATGCTTAATGTTTTGTGATTTTATTTAGTAACAATACTTAAATAGGATGATTTTTTTAAGAAAATTCTGTTTTAAGAAGGTCTTAAATATATTTTATTTAAAATCGGATTTATTAAAATATCAATAATTTGTTAAATAAAAACTTTTTTCTACTATTTTATTCTTTTCATGATTTTTTAGAAATTATGTTATTCATGGAGTTAAAAAACTAATTTTTGAAATATATTTTATCTAAAAAATGAATCGAAAGAAATTGATTACAAAATTAACTTTTTCAGTTAATAAAAAAAATCATAAAAAAATAACATAAAATAAAAAAAATATTTTATGTTGATAAATTGCTTTAATATAAATTTTTATGGCAAATATCTGTCTTATTTGCAAAAAATGTGAACTAGAAAAAAGTTAAATTTCTTGTTTAGAAAAATATACAAATGTTATGCAATAATTGCGGTCTCAAAATAATTAACATAATTAATTCTGTAAATGCACAATTTGTTATATAGCATTAAGAACTATAAAATTAGCTTAGTAACAAATAAATTTAGCTGCATTTTATCGAATTACTTAAACTTAAGCAATAAGTTTCCCAAAATTTGAAATTTCACTCAATTTAAAAGCAGAAAAGTAGACAATGTCATTTTAGGAACTAGTTTTAGCTACATGACATTGTGAAGTATGATTTGAAAAAAATATATTTTATTTATATTTTTAATATTGATTTTTGATGTGAACTGTTTGTTTTCAAATATTACACATATGTATGTTTGTTCAAAAGTATGTTAAAAATTACAACTTCTTTGTTTTTAGTTCATAGCCCAATTTATCGAGAAATAAATATTTAGTTATCTATGCATGAATAAGAGAAAATTAGAAACGAAAGAAATAGAAAATTATTATTATGTATAGTCTGCTATAATTTCACGTAAATTTGTAGTAAGAAATATTCTATGTAAAAATATTTGCTCAAAATACACGAGAAAAATTTTTTTCGCAAGAATAAACTATAAATATACACAAAAATAAACTAATTTAATAGAAAATAACTTGAAAATGAAGAAATCAAGCAATGAATAACTTATTGATTAATAAGAAATTAATTAATTTTGAAAACGGTATTTATTGATTTGTTACCATATTGATTTACCATTTGAGTTACCATTTGAAACAGAAATATAAATATATTTCCCTAATTAAAGATAGTTTGAAACATTAAGTAAATTGTTAAGCAGTCATTTTTCTTATAAATGATTGAAGTAAAAACACTAAGGGTATTCTGTAGGAAAAAAATAACTTTAAACATTGTTTTCTGACTTTAAAAATTCTTTCATTCTATCTTATTTCCTGGTATTTATCAGATACTTCGATTAACTGACGTATTTTATTCATATTAATATTTCGCATAAATTTTTTATCACACGAAAGGTAATTTTTTTAAAAAAAAGCTATAAAGGAGGGACGTCGTATTAGTTTTAAAAATAAAAGTACATCCAAATATTAAAAGCGAATTTTTATAGTCACTAAAATCTAGGAAAGTTTTTTATAGCTTCCTTCTTCGTAATAAGTAGAATATTTTTACGTCTAATTAATGTTAAAAAGGTAAGTTCACCTTAAAAGTTTGACTCATAAATTTACGTAAATATGAGATTTTTTTCATTGACATGCAAAATATAATCTCATAAAATGAACACTACTTGTAGTTAAATTTAAAGCGGAAGAAATTAAAATAAATCACAATAAACGCGATTTATTGCTGTTGATTACGAGATAAAAGGCTAAGACCTTTGAAAAGAGAGATATAAAAATTTAATGCTAAAATTTCAAAAGCTGTTAATATAATAAAGGGAAAAATAAAAATACTTAAATTAACTTAATTTTAAATTGAATTGTAAGAATTTAAATTGTAAGAATTTTATAATTTGTAAATTTGTAATGACGTAGAATTAATATACAGCAAATCACTTTGATATTAATAATGGAATTCATTGAATGTACAGAATCAAAAAAATTAAATAATAGAATTATGTTTAAAGTAATATATTTCAATAAAGAGTAAATAATTTTTTATTTTGAAATTAAAACCACTTATTTATGTTAGAGCATTTAAAAATGATAAATTTCAAAACATAAGTGAATATTAAACTTGTTTTTGCGTACCTAAATTAAAAAATAATTAAAATTCTTCATTTTTCTGTAAGATTAATATAATTTCAATTCTAATTACACTTTTCTAAATAATATTCAGTTGAAATAATAAAATATTACATCATCTAAATCCGCTAAAATCTTAAGTTCACTAAATAACAGTTTTACATTTTTGAAGTATATGTATATAGCTATTTCCTAATTTATATTGTGTAATATATTCAATATGAATATTTTTATTCGATGTGAGATTTGCTTTCAAATATAAGATAAAAGCTACAAATTATATTCAGCCTCCGATTCAAAGACTTCAGACAGTTAGGAAATTTGACATAAATTGTAAATGATAGTTATTAACTTAATCTAATAGAATATATTTTAATTGAAATATTAAAGTATTAATTGAAGACCCATATTAAATATTGGCATACAGTGTCACAGTATAATGCTCTGTAGCACAAAATGTATTAGCTACTTTAAATAAATAAACATCAATTCTCCCTTGTCCTTTAAGTTTAAGAAAAATAAAGGAAATTGAAAAAACTAAATAATTAATATCACTTTGTTATTTTAATTCATAATATACTAACGAATAATTCTTCATATTGTTAAAACAATTTTCTAATTTTTAGTTAAGTACAATTTAGATTATCATTATCACTTTTAATCAAATAATGTTCAAAGTCATAAAAAGTGTCATACAGCAATTTAAATTTATATCTCATGAGCTTAATTGAAATATTTATGCAGTATTTCAAATTACATATATAAGAATAATATTCATGAAGATTAACCAGGGAAATTGTTAAAGTAGTGAAAAATTTTACATATTTTCTATTTTTTCTTAATTTGCTTAGAACTACGCTAAGATTATAACTTTATCAAAAAAGTGTGGCAAAAAAAAATTCTATTTTCACAGCATTTGCATTGATTAGAATAAAAATGTAATTTGTTTTAAGCAGAATTTTTTCCCTAAGTCTGAGAATAAAGTTAAAAGTTCCACTCTGTATCACATTCACCGTTAAAAAGTGTTTTTATAAGCCATGTTTTTTATAAGGAACATGTAATCCTAAATGACGAAAATTTGAGTGTCACCA
>CM075856.1:50201800-50341800 GCA_037975125.1 Latrodectus hesperus
GATACACAGATGTAATAACATGCTCTGTGTCTTGTAGATGTTACTGAGAAAATGTTACTGATGTAAATGCCAAATGTTATTGAGAAATGTAAATGCCAAATGTTACTGAGAAAATGTGCTCACAGAAATTGTAACCTTTTTTCATAGGTATTGCAACAGAAGGATTTAACACTGGTTAATCGCAATGCTGTACTTTCTTTGGCCGATAACGTGAGGCCGCCTGTTGCGTGTTTGGCTAATACAGTGACCTGGTGGAAGATGTTGTGCTATTGTTTTCACTCATGTGGCACTGCACCATCAAATTACTTCCTCTTCCACTTCCTGGATTCTTATGTTCATGGAAAATCTCTAAACAATGAAGCAGACTTGCTCCTGGAACTCACGAACTTATTTGCGTCCAAAACCACCGAGTGTTACCACATGGGGAATACCCAACTATAGACACGTTGACTGAAGGTGTTGGATACCGATGGTAAGGACTTTGAGGACTAAAAATAGGCTACATTTTTGGAAAATTACGTTCTTTTGGGTCATTATAAAATCGCAAAAATTTAATTTTTTACCTTGTGAATATAATTTGATTGATAAGCGTTTGTAAATCAACAAACTTAAATCAACGATTAAAAGTAATTCGAATGTTATTCTTCTATATTTTGATGTACCAAAAAAGATTACCTGTATAATATCTTTAAATAATTAAAGGTAATTTGAAAAGCAGGATACCTTAAAGTATTTTTTCTAATTTTCAAGATATTTAATATGTATCAAGATTATCGCGCGTATTTTAAGTTATTAAAATGTTTTAAACTCAATTATTACATGTTTAGTGCAGCCTAAAAGGTATAAATTGATAAAAAAATTATTATGAACTTAAAATACAATAGTATTTTTTATCATTTAGCTTAAACTCAAAAAATAAATTGAAGTCATAAAATTTAACTGCTTACGGTTTTTAAATTTTAAATTTTATAGGAAGTTTATTTTATCGTGTTTTTATATTTTACTAGAGACTACAAATTTCTAACCATAAGAATAAAATTTTATATATAACACAATGAAGCAATTCATAAATATTTCCTTGGAAAACTATTTGAAATTTTAAAGACGATAAAATATTTTCAATTGTGATTCACATAAAAACGTAGGTCACAACATGTGAGTCATATATATTCTTTCGTATAAAATTTTAACCAATGGAAACACAGACATTTCTAACTCCCAGAAGATAAGAGACTTCAAGAAATCCGAATCAAAAAGAAAAAATATATTAAATCATTCTTCGAAGATATTTTGAAAAAAAAATGAATAATACTTCTGCAGAAAAGTAACTTATGTTACATTTTCATAAACTAAAAAGACTTGGTCATCCCTCTAGAGTCCAATATTATATCTCCTAAATCATATCACAGAATATCTCACTTTTCTAAGGAAGATGAAACGATTTTCTATCTTGGGTTTTCTTCCATAAGACCACATATTTTATTAGAAGAAACGTAATACTACATATTTTATAAGAAGAAACGTAATACTATATACTTTAAAAGAAAAAACGTAACTAAATTTTTTTGAATAATGAAAACTTGATATATTTTATTTATCTAAAAATATTGAACAGAGAGCAATACGTAAATAATACTTTTTCTTAATTATTAAATATTACTTTAAGGCTCTCTTATAGTATCAATATTTAAACAAAATTTTAAAACGTTATTGTTAAATAAAAATTCATATTTAATAAATAAAACCTTATAATCCCTCAGAAATCTTTAAATCTTAACTTTTCAATATTTTGCTGAAAAATTCATAAGCAAACAACATCTTAGAAGTTTCAATGCATGATTTTTTTCTTTTTCCAAGAAATGTAGATTTAATATCACAATCCAACCAATAAATTACACAGCATCGGTTTTTTATCATGAAATCAAAGCTTATTGCAATTTATTAAGAAGTCACAGCTTGTAATGATTTTCAGCTCTTAGTTGTATAATTGATCAAATTTACATTTTGTTCACGAAGCTACTTCGAATAAATTTATTAAATAAAGCAAAAAGCATATATCATATTAAGTACATTTAACATTGTTTTGGCAATTCATACGATAACTTCTACTAATATGACAATACAGCTTTGATTTTAAAGTTAATTTGATTGCAATAGAGAGTTAGAAACATTAATGGCATTTTATGATTTAAACACTTTCAACGACAACTTAAGATAGACATTTAAGAATTGTAATTTACACAGATTCGAATATTTCATTACATACAATTAACTTTTATCTACTTCAGTTTAAGTTTAAAGCTCCCAGAACCTTGAATTTGCTTAATAAGGCAGATAATTTATGGGCCATGTATCATTCATTGATAATATTGTTCACAAATAACTGAAAATAGTTTTATATGCTATATTTACAGTTAAAATTTATTACAGTTAATAAAATGTAACGATTTCAGTTTGTAAAGAATTCTTATAATATCAAAAAATGCTGGCAAGTTTCCTGAAAATTAGATTTTGGTAATTTTGAAGATACAAGAAATATATAAATTAACTTTGTGTGAATTCACTAGTTAAGGAAATTATTAAATTTTCTTATTTATTAAATATTATTAAATATTATATATAAAAATATTGCTTGTTCATATTATTCAATGTTTCTTAATTTCAATGCATAAATGTGATCCAAGAAATTGTATCATACATGGAAATGAAAATGTAGAATATATAAATATTAGATTTCTTTATTCCAGATTTATTGAAGTTATCGGGAATTTATCTTTCTAGAAATAAAGCATTAATCTTCTCAATGTTAAATTTGAAATAATTGGAAACCTAACGATTTGCAATTTGGTTTTGAAAAAATATAATTAAAAAATCTCAACGGAATTCACCAATAAATAAGAGAGAGATTTTTATCTCCAAACAAAATAAATAATATGAATATCATTTAATTTTTAGCTTGAAGTTTACAGATTAATTCAAATAAATTTCTTAAGGACTTTGATATGCCTGAAAGAATAGAACGATTCAATATCGAAGAAAATTTCAAGAATTGGTGAAAATTTCCTCCTTGATAATTAAATTTCTTTATTTTTAGACTGCACATAGAATGTCATTTGTTGAAAATATTCACATTTTTCTATTAATTATTCAGAACACTTTCATAATATATTGTAAAGCAAACTTATCAATTTCCCTTTTTTCTCTGTATTTTTATTTAAAACGCATATTTTACTATGGAAATGATATATATATACATATATACATATATATATATATATATATATATATATATATATATATATATATATATATATATATATATATATATATATATAAAATATATATATATATATATATATATATATATATATATATATATATATATATATATATATATATATATATATATATATATATATATATATATATATATCTGTCTGTGGTGGTATGACGCGGGTAATGCTACTCGCCTCCGTGACTTGGTTCCCAGGTGCCCGCTGGATAACGACAAATGAGTAGCAGTTTCCGGCCTTGTTGTGGCGAAGGGTTAGTCACCCAAGTGCCCGCCGTTGTTTAAAAAAATAAATATATATATATATATATATATATATATATATATATATATATATATATATATATATATATATATATATATATATATATATATATATATATATATATATATATATATATATATATATATATATATATATATATATATATATATATATATATATATATATATATATATATATATATATTACTTGTATTTATATGAGTATTCAAAATCAATAAACTTTGATGTATAATAGCGATAACTATTTTAGTTCTTGTGATTTGAATGATATGAAAATTATTTGATATTTTACACTGGAAATGTCTATTCAAAGCTTAGGAAACAAACGTTTTTTTATCCTACATTTAAAAAAAGAACAATTTTAGATTTAAGTAAAGGAAACAGAAATTTAGAAATGACAAGCATTATATGCAAATTACAGAATGGCACCTGATGACTGCGGGTGTATATTTCATCGCGAAAGCGTAAAATCGTGATATATAAGGAGTTGTTTCAAAGAAGAAAACTTGTTCATATCCACTATTGAGCTCTGTACCTATGCGATACGGATCTCAATCTTCCGACCGCGTGGGCATAGCACAGAGGGTGCATGTGGATGTACGCAGATGGCGGTAGCCGTTGAACATCTCTAAGATATGACCATGATTCCAAGATGACTGAAATGTCAGTAAACGTGGCCATGATACCTAAAGGATTGAAATGTCAGTAAACGTTACAATTTGCCCGAGTGACAATGATGAATGATGAGCGGTGTTTGTCAACAATCACCAAAACAAGCAGACGAAGCACAGCAGCGGAACTGTCGTTTCAACTTCGCTTACAACCGTTTTAATGCAAACCGTGTATATATGATTGGAACGGGATCTTAATATTCACTCAGGAATGGAAAATGTCTTCAACTCAAGCGAACTCACAGTCTCCAGTGGTTACCCGGAAGCAGAGAACATGCAATGTGGATATCATCACTGTAGGCTTGTGTAATGTTTTCCAAAGAGTCAAAGTTTAGCTTCATTTGAGAACACCAGGTATTCAGTAAATCATTGAACGCCAGTGTTATGGTTTTGTAGGAGTGTTCGATAGGAGAGGCATTATGCTGGGCTTCATAACAGATCTGCATGTTCAAATTGGAACCCTGATCACATTTATCAGAGTATCCTTTACTCGTATGACAAACATGCGCTGTATTAACCATCCTACCATCAGCATATTGTTCACTCAATGTTTGTATGAGAGATATGAAGTGTAAGTGCTGCAAGAAGATGTAATCATAGATTGTTGTTTGTCTAGTAACATATAAACACTATCTCTTTTGTTCTTTCTCATTTCTTTAATACATGCGATTTATAAATAAATCACGTCTGTTTTAATTCTCCTCTTTTATTAGCTGATTCCATTATTATCCTTAATTTATAGGCATGGGTGTATTAAAATTATTGATATATTAAGAGCGATAAAAATATTACATTGAGGACTCAATCAATAAATAATATCACAAATATATTTTGATGATAAATATGAGCTTCGCATTTACCATGATTTATTTTTCTTAAAAAAACTGCTCGCATGTCTTTATATATATTGTTCTTTTTATTTATCATAACATGTCGCTAAATAAATCTGGAAATTTTCATTACATTTTAATGTTAATTTCAAAATAATTTTGTTTTGATTTCTTTAAAAAGTAAATTATTTTTATTGCCAGGTTAGATAAAATTTTAAGTGCAATCAATAAATAAATGAAATACATTTAACTATTGAAATTGCTATATACCCTTCTAATAAATAATCCCTAATTTTCTATGCTTATACGTAAAAAAATGTAATTGAATGGCTTTATGTCGCATGGATTAAAACTGACATTATATATAGCAGAGAAAATAACATTCAGAAAAATTTTAAAATACCTTCTTCAATTAATTACATTATTTCGTAAATTTATCTACGAGTTTTCTATGCTTTACGAGTTTACCCCAAGGATTCTCAACCTGTCGGGAACATCCACCAAAGGTGAAGTGAGCATACTATAAGGGAGCACGAGTCCAAGATAAAGTATTTTATAAAAATTTAATAACCTGAGGGAAAGGAAAGCACACACACATACAAAATAAAATGTATTTCGTTATAATATATAATAAATAACTTTATAGACTAAAAAAATTAACAATTATTAGTGACATCCCTAGGCATGCATTACATTCGAAAATATAATGAAATTGATCCTTAACTCACTTGACTTGCTATCAATTTGTCCCTGGCAAGAAAATAGTTTAGAAAAGTCTTTGCCAGCAAATCGAAAAAATATTCTGGTTACAAAAAACAATTTTTACCTGTTCATTTTTAGCCTTGTAAGTTTTAGCACAATCATCTACATTTGCAAACATTGCCAAAATTCATTGCTTTAACTTCTTGCTCCACAATTTAAATTTTACTCAAAAATCTCATTAACTTTAATTTTCTTTTAATTTAAATATGTATTTGATTCATAAACTTTCAAGATGCCTTATTTCTTGAATATGTCAACGAAGTGCCTCAAATTCATGCCAAGTAAAGCATCGCCAAAACTTTTGACTTACGGTATGCTTCACTCTTGTATTAAAATCAAGATATCTTCTCTTAATTTATAAACACGTTGCAAATATTTCCCATGTGTTTATCATCTTGCTACGCAATAGAAATCGTAACGTTGAATGTAATTCAACCATGTCTTCACAAAGTGAAGAAAAGAAAATTCATTTAAGGGAACTATTTTTAAATAGTTTATCATGGTTATAATTGTAATAAACACAACACTTAGAATAAAACCCATTTCTTTGGAAGTGTCTTTATGAATCACACAATGTGTTTAGATGCGCTGTGGAGATTTTTTTTTTAAGTGCTTATATAATTTAGAATCTTTCAGACACTGATAAGGAACCATGGGTGCATACTCCAAAGCAATTTTTCTATTCAATGTGTTTGACAGATAATGCGAGTACTGTTGCTTTGAGGTGTATTAGCTTGCAAGAAACTAATTCTTCTACTTCTCACATATCATCATATAATGAAACTTAGGCAATGAAAGAGCATTATTACTATTTGCTGGCTAAGCGGACTGTATACAAAGCAATTTAACACGTAACTTTGAGAAAGCCGAAACTGTACAAATTCAGCTTTAAGACATTAATTCAATGAGTAACAGATTCAATTTAAAGTGGATATGAACTTCAATAGTTTTGCAAAATTATAATCAAATGCAGTTCCTAAAATCTTAATTGATGCTGGCTCTCTAACAATAAATAAGTTCTTCAATAATCGTATGAGGGTTTTATACATCTGAATATTTTATATCAAACTTTGTACAAAGCAATAGTAACGTTTCTTTCATAAATTGTTTTTAAAAGATGATTTTTTATTTTCCTATGGTTTAATTTTAATTCCAACTATTTATTGTGTTTGTTGGCATACTTACTGTGAAACACATTTAAGAGATATTTATGTTTATTAGTCCTTATGCTGTCTTTCTCTCTCTCTCTCTCTCTCCCTCTCTCTGGTGTCAAAATACTCAAAACATATTATTATTATATTTGTTTGTTTGTTGCCTATGACACTTGGCAAGCCAAGCTCGCTATGCCATTGGCTGTGGGATTTAAGTCAACAGGATGCGTCTTTCGTTTGGATATGAGCACCACGAAGGTGAAAGTACGACTTTTGTTCATTTCAAGGTGCCTCGTAATTTTGAACCACGGTCAGGTGACGAGGCCACACCTGAGCTGGCACCCTCCTCTCCTCATCCACGCCACACCAGCGGAAGGAACTTGGACGTCACAGACTAACGTGGACACGTCTCCAACCTCCGGATTATTATTATATACATTATTTTGCATGACGAAAGTGTGATGAAAATTATGGTTGAAATATTTTCCGCGAATAAGGAAAGGTAAGAGAATTTATCCAAAGGACTTACTCAGGAAAATTTATGATAGCTTCTTAAGATTTAGAAAGAACAGAGAAAACTTTAGCTATACGGCACTTGATTTTTATGATAATGATCAAATGGTTTAAAAGTTCACTTTTAATTTAAGGATTTTTAAAATTCACTTGTATTTGGTTTAAAGCGGATTATCAAAGAAAATTGAATAACACTGGTAAAGTCATAAAATGTCAATAAATACTTATTACATATGATTTCAAGAAAGTTTAGTACTATTTTTGTAAAATTCATCATTGAATTTTAAATACTGCTTGAAAATAATGATTTTAGTACGTAAAGATTTTCTTTTTATATTTATTTCTTACTGAATAACATTATCTTAAAGAGGCATTTTAATATCATTAAAAAGAATGATTTCTAATTGTTATTTATTTTGAGAGGCATATTAAATGTTTTTATTATTTTAAAATTAATTATATTATTATTTTTAGTTCGTACTGTTAATCATGGTGGCCTGTTATCAAACTGATTTTGAAAAAGTATGGTACCATGTATTATCAGTAAATATTAATTTATTACAAATACGAAAAAATATTTAATATTAAATGTATCTAATAATTAAATATATCTATATGGAAAAACAAAATTCTGTGAATTTAATTATAAAATAATATAAAAATTTAAATTAATGTATGTAAACTAAAATTTGCTTAATTTTAATTTACGGTACGATTTCAGACATAGTTGAAATGACAGCAGTTTTTTTTTTAAAAAATTAAATATCAAACGAAATAAAATGTTTTTAATTAATACAATTTGACAAATTAATGCTATTTTACTTAAATAAATCATTTTGTAAATTTATTAAATTTTATAAATCATTTTATGAAATAAAAATAAAACCGTTTCATATACAATTCATAATCATTTCTCACTTAGAAGAAATACGGAATCATTGGATTATTATACAAGTTATTCATGCACTTTGCTGACTTTAAAAAAATTAAAGACATAGCTAATGTCAAGCAGAAAAATTAAAAAAAAAATATTCGTTTAAAAAATCTTTATATCCAACCAAAGCATGTATCTAAAATATGACAGAATCCAATATAGATAGTTTCAAATTCCTTTTTAATCCTCCAAAATTTCATTTAGAAAAATCGATTTTAATATTTGCAAATAATGAAAGAAATTATTTTCAAAAATAAATAAAATATAATATGAAAGCAGCCATTTTTTTTATAATCCAGCCAAGCATTGATGTTCAACAGCTAAGCTTAACATTCTTCATAGATTTTGTAGATTATATGATGCATAGTATATAATCTATATATATATATATATATATAATATATATATATATATATATATATATATATATATATATATATATATATATATATATATATATATATATATATATATATATATATATATATATATATATATATATATATATATATGTGTGTATATATATAATTTCATTTATAAAGCATATGTACTGCGCTCAGCTAAACTTAACAGAAAGAGATATTTTGAAAAGAAACATGAAAAAAAGTCATTTTTTCTGCGAAATAGTCTAGTACCTTTAAATAGAGTCACGTATTTATTACTAAGTATATTTAAAAAAACCCTAATAATTGCGAAATAAAAAAAATCACAAATTTATTTCCGTGTTGTTGAGGCATTTTTTTATAATCTAGAGTATATCAGAATTTTTTGGCTTTTCCCCATTTCCTACATTATTATTACTTAGATATCCTTTACCTTTACATTACCGAAATACGTTTAATTAAACCTTCCATTAAAAAGAGTAACTCTGCAGAATTATCTTTAACAAAGTTTCAGCTTTATAAAATAGGAAAAAAGCGCATTTTTAATTAAAAAAATTTCCATTAAATTTGAAAAGGCATGTTTATTTATTTAATATTCATCCTAAAGGAGGAATATAAAATGAAGGGCTGGAGATGGTAAGAACTGGCTCTTTTTGGCAAATAAGAGAAAAACGTGTACTCAAGTCTCCGGTACTGGCATGTACTGATTAACGAACATACCAGAGAACATTGTAATACAGAATAATTAGATATGTGCCATTCAACTCCACCAAATTTTGTGACTTTTCCATTAATGCTCTTATCTGTTTTCATTATAACAAATACGGAAGAAGAAGAATATTTTTGTATGTCTTTCTGTTATAACCGTATTGTAGCCTCCTATCACGCTTTCTGTTATCTTTAATAACATTTTCCATAGAATCACGTTATCAAGTATTATTAACTTTTGAAAATTTGTGTAAAATCCTTATAAGATAATTCATTAGATATTTATATACATGGATGATTCTATTATTAGTCAAGTATCATTTATAATAAAAATTATTTTTCAAATGTAGAAAATTCCATAATAAAAAATATTTTTTACATTTATAATCTCTTATTTGAGATAGATACAACTGATTAATATAAAGTTTTTTAATATAAATTTGATATTATCTTCAAAAAATATTTAAAAATATAAACACTGTAAGTATTTCTAATAATATACATTGATAATTCTCAGAAAATATGATTCTTGATTTTAGAAGTGAAATCAAAATTTTACTTCAAAACTATTCTCCTTTTCCAGATGCAAATTTGGCTATTTAAAAATAACATAAAGAGTAAATTAAAAGCTTCATCTTGAAATTGAAGCTGTTATCGAAAAATCTGCTTGTTACTTTAACGAGACTCAAAACTAAGCTCATTATAAAATGTTTTTTACTTTTTTATTTTATTTCTTGAAATTATTTATTCATCACAGGAAAATTGTCTTATATTTTATTAAAAGAGACAAATATTTTTTTTTCTTTTATAATAAATTGCGTATATGATAATACCATACTAATTTCATTTAATGAATTATTTTTTTTAATTTAAAAGAATATTTAGGCAACTTATGTTTCTGAAACTTTTAATAAAAACAAAAAAATACAAACTCCGTTAACTGACAGTTGAATGAATATAGAAAATAATTTTTTATTAATATATTTATTCATATTTCCAAGTGTCTGAATGCAGTGACTGGTCATCAATATCATAAAAAAGTAAATAAAATCAAAACCTTCTTTTAAAGACTACAATTCAAATTTCTTTTGATAGTTAATATATACTTATGATTATATTAATAGTTGATTTACGCAATTGAATAAATAATTAAACAATAGTTTTACACTGTTCAATATATTTCACCAAACTACTATGTGTGTGGAGAGCTCTTAATACTAAACCACTTTCTCAATATGCAAATATTAATAAATCCTGATATTTATTAGTTAATTTTCAATACTTAATAAACTTAAATTTTGTGCTATTTCAAATAAATAATTGCTTATATTTTGCAAAAGAAATTAAATTCATTAATAAATATTTGTATTTATAACAGTTGTTTTTAATATTAATTTTAACTGAATATAATATTATAATAAATAAAAATATAATTTAATGATAATTCTATAATAAAAACTCGGATCTGCTTGGATATGTTTTTTACAAATTTAATAAAATGCTTACTGTTCAAAAGTTATTTAATTTTCTATGTAAGTATTTGTAGTTGGTATCAAAAACAAATTGACTTTTAAATTAAATATAAAAAAGATAATAATTTTACGCTTAAACGCAATTTCTATAAACTTCTTGCATTGACGTCTACAAAAAAAGGAAAAGAACTTATTTTTTACAAATATTAAATAAACGGAAAATTTTTAACTTATCCATGGTATGTTGAAATATGTGCTGTGATTTTTCTCCATATGGAAGTGTTTCTTTTGTGACTCATTTTTAAAGTTCTAAAGGAATTGATACTTAGGAAATACTGAATGATAAATATTCAGACAATTCTCATTTACCAAAAAAGTTGTACATTTTGATTTTCTGCCATGTTTTGCATTTAGACTGTCCCTCTACATTGTCCAACATTAGTCTACGAGCATACTAGGGCTCCTTTAATTGGCATATCTCTTTCTATAATTTGCAACTTCCTAACAAAAAACGCACATCATGCTCATCAGAGACAGTCCAAGATTTTAATGGGGAAAAATCTAAATGAGAGTCCAAAAATTGAATTTTTAAAGATATGTTACAGTACATTCCCTTGTATGAAGCCAGAATATCACTCTCTATTTTCTTATGTATCACTTCTTTATTATTGGCATGAAATCCATAAGACGTATTTTTGAATGATTTCCATGTTGCGTTTTCCAATAAATTCAACAGTTTAGCAAAATGTTCACCATGCAATATTATTCATCTTATTTGATGATCTGTAACTATCCCTTCATTCAATTTTGGATCACTTATTTTTGGAAATAACATAAAGGCAGCATAATTTTTGTCCATAGCTTTTACAAGACAATTCATCAGCCATAAATTTATGTGTGGAGAGGTAAAATTTGATGTTATCAAAGTTCCTATCCTTTCTGCTCTATTACAGCTCTTACTTTAAGTCGCCGCATGTATCTCAGTTATATTACAATACTGAATTTCTCCAAACAACAGTTTCGTATTTTTTGTCTCATTCATATCACCATCATAAGCGATAAGTATCGACGGTAATTCATAACCATTATTCAGAAATACAGCTTTTAAAATAATTTTCGATAAGTTTATGAATAATCACCACTTATGTGACTAGTATTAATGTACAAGATCCTCCATTATTGAATAAATATTATTTTATAAAAAAACTACATTGCGTTCTTTAAAGAGTAGTTTTCAAAATCACCATGTCGATAATGATAAACGCATAACACACTATACGTCTTTTTACCTTTGAACCTGGAACTTAAATGATGCACCGTCTGTTCAGACAAATTTAAATCCCTTGTAAAATCATCAGGATCTTGATGAGAGGAAAAATTAAATCCTGATGCCTCAAAGGTAGGATCATTTCCCTTCTTTCTTTTGTCTTTAGTGTGAACATGATCGGAGTGGAAAATACCACCCACAATCATCAAATTTTGTCCGTTTGGTAAAGGATATTCCACACTAAGAGGCACGGGTCTCATTGCGGATACCAAATTGAGATACTTTACAGCATGTTTTACTTTGAATGACATTTTTCTAATGTTTGTTATATAGAAATAACAATTGAATGTTCTGTTTTCTCCAAACCATAAGGCTGAAAATGACATATGATGAGTACTATTTTTCTATCCCATCAGAAGCCTAACTCATGACACTCCGCATTAAGCTGGGGCCCAGTCTTTATCAAACTGAATATCCCTACAACTGGAGTACAATTCACAACAATTTTTTAAGTGGTATCAAATTTCATCTTTGAGACTAGAATGCAAATGAGACAAATGTTCGTTGATATTATTAATATTTATTTATTATTATACAGTTATTTGGTTGATATAAATACTGTTTTGGCATAATGAAAATCTTATCAAACTCAGAACAAAAAGAAACTGCACAAAGCCACCTCAGAAATAAAAACAACTTACGTATTGCATGGTTAATTACTATATTAATTTATCTTTAATTTGCAAGAATAAAAAAATACAACTGATATTCACAGGGAAAATTTACCTTATGAAAGGAATTTTATTACGTATTTGGATTCAGTATTTAAAAATGTATTAGAATTATTATTTAGTTTTCTTGTGAAAAATTATGTTGACCAGTGTAATTATTTGAATAAATAAATATAAAAATAATGCATTTTTATGCTTAATAATCTTTAATATAACATTTGTTAAGAAAAGATGATTTGAGCTATGTACGATGTAAATTAAATATCTTAGAAAATAATTATAATTAATGCTCTATTTTTTGTATTTTATATAGCGCAGAAAAAGACCTAAGTTTTGTGAAATTCTAAGAAGACTACAATGCAAAATGAGTATTGAGAACATTTTTATAAAATATTAGAAAGATTTTACGGCCTGTAATATTTTATTACATACAAGTACTTAATTTATAAATAAATTTCATATGTGTTGCTTCAATCCAAAGTGTAAATTGATCACAGTCAAATATTAAAAAAAAAAACCAGCCTTATCACATACTTATTCATAAACTATAAATTTTAAGCACGGTCTGGAAAAGTTTAATATCGGCATATGAAACCGATAATGATGATGTTTGGCAGGGAAATAATAACCATCGACCAGTAACTCACTCAAGGTAAAAATGATGTCAGAAAAAGTGATTTTAGCGTTAAGTTCTAACAATGAAAGGATAACTTTATTCGATAAAACATTAACCTTACTGAAAATACTTTTTTCTGTAACTTTGATTAATATTTTACGAAATGACTTATTACAACTAAAAACTTCAGTTAAATGGCTACAGACAGAGCAATTTAGTTACATGTAAAACGGAGAATAAAAATTTGAGTTCTGAAATTTTTATGTAATAGTATTAGATTAACTATTTCTAATTGGTTTTCTTTTGCTAACTAATAATTATTGTTAGATATAATCAAAAAACATTATTTTTAATATTTTATGATATTGTAATTTAATGTAAGTATTATTAAATGTGATATCATTTATACAAAAATTATGTGTGTTGCAAAATTATGAGATCACGCAAAGCAACACATATTTAATAGTGAATTGTACAAAATGAAAGCTTTTAAGAAATTACATAAATTAAAATAAGCTATATTCCTCTAAAAATCATTAAATAAAACAACTGTGCCTTCGTTTCACTAACCAAATGATATTTATTATACATTTGTTATGAAAATGTTATTATAATTTCTATTTAAAGAAATTTTTCTTTCAAGGTTATATATATATATATATATATATATATATATATATATATATATATATATATATATATATATATATATATATATATATATATATATATATATATATATATATATATATATATATATATATATATCAGCGACGTGCGGTCTAATGTGCTGGGTGTGCATGGCACATCCTGGCAAAATTATGAGAGACAATAATTTTCTGCACTTATGTCTACCTATCTTTATATGATATATAATAAATATCATGTATTCAAATATTATGTTGATTTGCTTGCTTGTATTCCCGCAATGCAGTACAATCTCGTATAAATGCCGTAATACAATTTGTAAGAACATTTGGTATCGTTAGGATGTTCTATCAACAAAAGGCTTCATTGATTGTTCAACACAAGGAAGGAAAAAGCAATTAGAAATAGAAATATTCTCAAGAGATTAATAGATGTAGTTTGTTACTTAGCAAAACATAAAGTTGTATTTCGTTTAAAACAATGAGAATATAAATTTCCTTAATCGAGGAAATTAGAGAATTAATAACTTTAATTAATAAATATGATGACCTTTTAGCAACCCGTCTAGGAACTGTAACTGTATTTATTGGAAACTCTTATAGAATGCAAAATGATATTATTGCATCGATAAAAATATCGTAATTTCAGAAATTAGAAATGCGGTAAAAGAATACTATTATGCTGTATGAAACATCTGACTTATCTCACAAATCGCAATTATCGGTTATGTTACGATATGTTAATAATTGTAGTGCACCAGTGGAAAGATTTTTGTTTTTTAAAGATGTTAGTCATGATCGTTCAGCGGAAGCTTTGTGTCATGTTGTGCAAGAAGCGATTTTGAGTTGCGGGTGTGAGAATAAACTGATTGCTCAAACGTACGATGAGGCGGCAGTCATGGCAGGAGCATTGAATAGGACGCAGAGAAAAGTAAAAGGCATTTTCCTAGAAGATATATCTATGCATTGTTGCACACCTGTACTTAATTTACTTTTGTCACATTGTTTATAAAATATTATAAATTGTTTTTGAATTAATTTCTGCCCTAACCTCATTTCTTAGGTGTCTTAAAAAATCATGTTTTAAATGAAAATTTTAAAAGAAAACTTTCAAAATTATCTGCAACACGTTGGAAATATTCATCTATATTGGTAAACATCATTAAAAGCAAAAGGCAAGTTCTTATTTGATTTATTTTAAAATATTATTGATAATCCAGAAGGCCGGGATAACGATACAATTAATATTGCAGAGAGTTATCACATATTTTTTGAAGAATTTAATGGTAATTTTCTCCTAAATATATTTTTACCAAAATATTTAGTTAAACTGATGTTCTTTTTGTTATTTTACAAAAACCTAACTTAGATATAACATATTTTAGTCATAAGTGCAGAAATAAAAGATGCAATTCAAAATATCCGAACTTCTGTTGCATTTGCAGAAGTTTATGAAGAGACTATATCTGTAGTGTGTCCCCAAATTAAAAAGAAAAAAAACACGTCGTGCAAATTTACAAAACTTAAGTGAAGACCAACATTTTAAATATCCATATTATGAAATAATGGACACTATTTATTGTCAGTTAGGCACCCGTTTTAAAGAATTAAATTTGGTCAAATTTTTTAACTATTGAATTTCAGTTTTTTTAAAAAATATCAAAGTAAATTTCCGCTGAATGCCTTAATTCGTGAATGCATGTGCAAAACATTTCTATTTTGTAAGGCTAACCAATGAATTTTGCTTTCTTTATAGTAGTGAATCATACCACGAAATGTAATTATCGAAACTTATTCAGCATATAATGCTGAATGATTTGGTAGATGCTCTAAGCAAAATAAATAAACTGGCACAATTAATTTGTACAATTCCATTTTCAACTGCTTTGGGGAGATATCATTTTCAGCATTGAAAAGTGTAAAAAATTATGCACGCAATACAATGAGCCAAGATAGATTAAGCAATTTATCTCAAATTACAATAGAAAAAGAAATGTTGCACTTATTACAGTCAAAACCAGAGTTTTTGATCATGTAATTGATGATTATGTTAGTAATACGGATATGTGTATGTATTTTGTGTACAAATGAATAATAAAAAATTTAAAGAATTGTTAACATCCATTATAAAAATATGATACTTTAAAGGAAGAAAAAATTTAATTATTTATTTTAAGAGGAAATTCAAAATGTAGCATGAATGACAATAATCTGAATGGGAAGGCTCAAAAAATATGATTTTTACAGCTCTTGAAAAATTGCAATAAGAAATGAGAAAAGCTCTTATAATACAAATTGTAGAATAACTTTCCACATTATTGTTAGTGAAGAGCGTTTTTATGAAAAAAATATGAAAGATTTAGAAAGAAGATTAAATTAAAATAACTTGGAATATTAGATACGTTATGATTATGCATGTGACCTTAGTTTACAGCATCATTTAAACAGAGCCCGATTTTCAGAATCGAGAAATATTTTTATTCTCTTACTATATAACCACTGTCAAGTATTGTGAATATTATTCACAACAAAAAAGGAAATCATTGCTAATTATGCTGCCTTATTACATATTATATGCTAACCATGCTCAATAATATATATATATATATATATATATATATATATATATATATATATATATATATATATATATATATATATATATATATATATATATATATAATATATATATATATATATATTCCCAGTACCAGTTGCTTTCAATACAATTTATTTAGGTGACACTTTAGAAAGATCATATTTTAAATGGAAAATACTATTATTAATGTATAAAGCTAGAAATAAACAATTGAAAAAAATCTATGGGTCATGTACCACAAATGCTTAAAAATAAAGCAATGGAAAATGTAAATACATTTTTTATTTTAAAAATGCTTAAAGCTGTCAATTTTGTGATAAAATGTCAATAAATCTGATATATTTATAATTTAAATTTAATTAGTCGAATAGTAATGTTTAATTTATAACTTCCAATTAGAATGAGGTTAAAAAGATAAGACTTGATAAAAACTATCTTCATCTATAAGAAGTGTTATGTACACTGAATTGGTTTTCAGAACTAAAATGTTGTATTAATAATCGATTTTGATATTTGTAGGAAATAATTTGTTTTAGATAAACATTTTCATCATGGAGAATATCCGATAGAAAGGATAAAAATATATAATGCAATTATTTTATTATATCATTTTGTGGTTAATACCAAGTAAAAATATATATTTAAATGCAATTGCAGAAAATAAGTTTAATAACTGATACAATTTTTAGTATAACACAATGATAACAGATAATGTAATATCATAAATAAATATGAATATTTATTAAAGAATGTCGAATTGTATTCAAAGTATAAACTATCTAAGAAATCGTGTCATTTAAAATTCAAAGTAAATATTTAAGAAAATATCTAACTAAAATTATGGTTATTATCCTTGAAATAATGTCTATCCTATAAAATAAGTATAAATGTAAAATCATTATATTTTAAGCTTCGTTTACATAATCCAGTTATTATTTTAATTCTAATATAGAGGATGAATGAAATATTATGATTAAGAAAAGTAACTGTAAATTACAACTTGTTCCAAGAGATTATTCAAAGTACTTTATAGTAATTTCCTAAAGCAATCCATTTATTCTTATTCCTTTTAAATTTTATGTATCATATCTTAACTTCATTTCCTCATAATGCTTCTTAGAAATATAGTTAATCGTATTTAAAATATTCTAAAGCAAAATTTCAGAAAGAGATATTTCAGTATATGTGATTAAACTGAATTTAAAAATAATAAGAATTTTGTATTTAATTGTTTAATTGAAAAACCAAATATTTTACTTTATATTAAATCCAATTTTGAGAGATACATTTTTAAGAACACTGTTAAATATAATTTACTTCACTCATTGATACACAGGTTGTATTAACAAAATGTTTCTTTTTGAAATTAAAAATTATTATAAAATAAATCTTAATTATTTTTGCTATAAAATTTTAAGAAACTATGTACTATGGTTTAACCATTGAATTATAAGAAAACTATAACAAGTTCACACAAATAGAAGTTATCTTTCCATGGCGCAAAACTAAAATATAATTAAAGATCAAAAATCATAAGAAAAACGTTCTAAAGTTTTTCAATCAACGCAATATATTTAATGCAAATATATTATTATATCCAAAACTATATTTGAAAAAAAAAAACATTTACCTTAGTTCATTGCTTAAGAAGACTAAATTAGGTTTTTAAAGGAACTATGAAAAAGCGTATTTCCAATTCAATAATTCAAATACTCCCATAAATTATGATATTATATATTTTTGACGTACCTTAGAAGTTTACAAAACCAAATTTCCATGTAAAATGACTAAAAATAAAAGGGTGGTAGTCTATCCCAACAATAAAGAAACTATTGAAAACTCGCCATGAGAAATGAATAATTACATAGTATTATTGATCGTTAAACAAGATTGATGAATAGAGGATGAAAGATTGATTATTTCTCTGATACCTCACACTGATATTTTTGAACCAAGAATATCTAAGCTTGCATTTTATGTACATGAATGTACTTACGTACATGTACAAGTAATAACAATATGCAAATTTAATCATCAGATTATTATTTTTTATTGTTTATAAAATAATGAGCATTTTAAACTAGGAAATAAAATTGTGCCAAATTTTATTCTTAATAATAACTCAATATTCGAGTCATTCTAAAGAAATTTATTAAAATTTAATAAAAAATAATTTTTTATCTCTTCACACCAAAATAAATCATATTGAGTGAGAAATGCTTTGGGAAAAAATAATTATATTTGGTCATTTATTATATACTCTGAAAAAAGTACTTCAGTATAAATACAAAATGCTATAAAGAAGAAATGTACCACAAATTATATGTATCACAAAATTGCTTGCATAAATTGATATAATAAATTTGCTCTACAGTCACGTTTCCTGAAGTAATTAAAAGCATTTTTCATTGCTTTCAATGTATTTTATCATGTTTTTAGCAATGGTGTAATTTTTAAAGTATCAATATTCCTGGATTAACCAAAATCACTTACTATTCAAAATATTCGTTGCAATTTTATTTCTATTATTATTATTATTACTATTTATAGTTATAAACAAAACCAAGTATTTTACTGCATAATAAAATTAATTTCATGTTTTTACAAGAAGTGGCAATTGAATTTTATAATTACCATTAGTTTTTGGTAAAATTAAAATAAACCACATATGTTGTAAATAATTAAAAGTAACAAATATTGTAAATAACTTTTCAAATTGTAATTATATATGAGAAAAATTGATGATATGATCAATATGTACTATATTATTTTGGCACATATTCCAAATATAATAGCATGTCAAAACCTGAGTGTTATGATTTTTTAGCAGATTTTCTTGTTTATAAGGCAACCTGGTTTTTATAATAGCATAAAGATGGAGACCTTTAATTATGTTATTATATAAAATTATTATTTGGCAACCTTTGTATTGGCAACATTTCTCCATCACCAAAAGAATTCAGACATTCATATGCTTTATTATATCGCAGCTATGCCTTTATTTTAAATAAAATGAACATTGAAATATATAAGGTACTTCATATAAAAATCTCAAACTAATTGAAGGGCTCTTTACTTCAAATTTAATAATCATATAAAAATGTCTTGTTTCCAAATAATAATTTTCAAATAATTCTGAAACATTTCAGATACATTTGTCAATAAATATTTTAATAAAACAGCATAATTAAATTTCCATATGAAAATTTGGCATGTTTTCAATGAAGAATGAATTATGGAAACAAAATACATATTATTTTTTTGATACTGAAAAGCATGTTATTTTTCATATTAATAACTTTTATGTTCATGATAAATTAGGGTAATATAAAATTAACTTCCAATTATTAATTCCATGCATTTCCAATATCTGTTTATTTAGATAAATGCCAGATAAAAATTATAATTCTGAAGTAAAAATGTAAATTACTATTTTGAAGCAGAAGTATATTTCAACAAATAAATATTAAGATGAGTAGAGAATAATTATTAAATATAAGCTAATGTTCATATAAAGGTTGCCAAATTGTTAAAGTTCGCCAAAATAATGCATTACTAACAAAATAATTAATATTAAAAGAGAATAAAAGGAGAAGAGTTATATAGAATAAAAATAAAAAACATCATCTAAGAAGTTCAAAATGTTTTTCACATACAAAGTTGTTTGTAATATTGATAGCGATTAAGGTGGGACTTGCTGCTATCATTATTAGCAACTGTGATTTTGGAGAACTTTGGACTTTCTCAGGCAGCCGCATTGCACTGCAACATCTCAGTGACTGGTCCTCTATAAAGGATGAAACAAATTTATCTATTCTGCTGAAATTAAAAATGATCTCCTGATGTACATCTCCAATGGATTACATCCCATGTAAATACTGGTGGCAATGAGACCGCAGATCGATTGGTCAAAGAGGGCAGTAAAGAAGATGTGCCCACTGGTTCATCACTTACATATCACGAACTTTACTCTAATGAAAAATCTAGACTTCATTCAATCTGGCAAATTCCACCAACACACTAATGGTACTCCTGGAACTCTTCCGGAAACAAAATGTGACCGAAAATCTCAGACTGTCATGGCCAGATTCTCACGTGGACATCTAAAATGCTTATCGTTTGAACGTGGTACAAAAATTTATCCCAGTTGTAAAAAATGCTGTGACCATCCAGCCTCACCGAAACATATTCTGGATTGCGTCGGACTTTCCCGGGAGGAATTATGTTCAAATCTCCAGCTAGTCATTGACTTCCTACCTGTCAACAATTTAATGGAGTTGATCTGACAAATGTCAGATCTTTAAAGAGGATTAGCCAACAACAACAGCCGGTAATACAAAACTATAGAAACTCAGCGTAATTTATCGATTTTTGTGATATTTTTTGTTTAAGTAAAATGTTTATCTAAATAAATTATGCCAGATTACTTAATAAGTAATACATTAATAACTTTTTTGACATTTTATTAGATTATAAATGAAATCAAAAAATCTTATCTTAACATTCACCTTAAAATTTAGAAAATATAACACATTTTATTACGAATGAAAATAATTAAAAATAGTTGATAATATTCACATATACTTATAAATAAATTCTAATTTTTTAATGTGTTTTAAGTGTTTTTATTCCATAAACAACAAACATAAATTAATAAATTTTGTGTGAGGCTACTTTTTATTAAAAATTATAACAATTGCAAAAATAATTTCTTAAACATGCATTTGATTTTATTTTAACGCTTTTATTTAAAATTAGTCTCATTCATACTTTTCGGTCAAAATATGAGAAATTTTAAATAAATCTGTCTTATTTATCTCCTTACGCATTTTATTTATCTCCTTACGCATTTAATCTCCTTACGCATTTGCTTTTAAACTAAACATACTGTAAGTATAAATAATTTTAATATTCTTCAATTCATGAATATTTCTTTTAAAATATTTATAGATATATATTAAATGAAAGATACAAAATAAAAATAAATAAATAAAAAGGATAATGTTTATCGATTTTTGTGTTAATTTTTATTATTTTGAAATTATAATAATATTTCCAGAAATAAGCGCTTTCAAAATATAAATATTTATATTGAATTTAGACTTTCAAAATTATTACAAGAAATCCTTTTATCCTTATCAAATTCATAAGAAAAATATTTTAAATAGAAAAGCACAGAAACTAATCAAATTTTCATAAAATCTTAAAAAAATAGTGAGAAATGTTCTTTTTATTCAAGAAATTTTAAAACAAAATTGAATATATTTTCTATACTTTAGTTCTTTTCTTATAACTTTCAATAATTAAATAACTAAAGTTGTAATAAAATTATTGATATATTTTAGTTCATTATATTAAAACAAATCACAGTATATGTACTCATAACAAAATCGCTCATTAAGTTGAAATATCATTTTTTTTAGTATTATCAAATTCTGTATTTATTTATAAAACATTTACATTCCAACTAATATGTTAACTTTATATTCTTTTTATGTAATATTTTCTGATTTTTACTTATTATTGATTATGTTTAATATGCTTAACTAGAGTATAATTTCTCTCAAATAATAGTAAAAATTGATATTAAATCCCCTGTCAGAGTGGACATGATACAAAATTAAAAATAAATAAATATAAACTAAGATTCAAGCCTTTTCATCATCGAAAACTTCACAGTTTCAAGTAGAAAATTGAAGGAGATCCATGCATTATAATAAATCATTGATATCGTAATGAAATACAAATATTTTTAAATGTAATTTTTTACCAACGATTTAAATACAAATTTTCTCTTTTTCGATAAAATATTTTTTATCGACGAACACACATTGATAGTTTCAATGTATAATCTATATTTTCCAATTTCAGAATTATGTTCTTAGAAACGTTTTAAAACTGTTATATTTAAATTTTGCTTAGTTAAAAGGGAAAAAAGAGCATAATTAAATTTTATTTTTAGATTTTAAAACACAATTTAATTTAATAAAATCTGATACATACAAGAACAATATGCATATAAACATCGCATGTAACACAATATTTAATTTTAAAGACATTTATTATCTTGTTCTTCGTGTTCGAAATTTCATCTTGAATTTATAGTACTTTATAAATTTTTGTATAACATATGTTCTCTTATTAAATAAAGACAATATATATATATATATATATATATATATATATATATATATATATATATATATATATATATATATATATATATATATATATATATATGTATATATATATATATATATATATATATATATATATATATATATATATATATATATATATATATATATATATATGTATATATATGTATATATATATATATATATATATATATATATATATATATATATATATATATATATATATATATATATATATATATATATATATATATATATATATATATATATATATATATATATATATGAATGTATATATATTCTTTCGTTAAAATTTAGGCATCTTATATGTTATACATAATTCATTATAAACTTACTGCAATTGTTTGAATCATAATAAAATGAAATAAACCTATACATGCTTAATTAAACTAAATGTTTTTCAGTAGTTAGTTGAACATTAAATAAAAAAAAACTAAAACAATTCATATTCATATAGCGAAAAACATTTATATAGATAAGTACCATCTTTTACAATAGACTGATTGAATATTATTAAGTTTCCTTCGATTTATAATTCTAAAATTTAAATTTCTAAATTGTTTACTTATAAAATTCAATCAATCTAATTATTTTAACTTACAAAATTTTAATTCATAAAATTTAATGCTTCTGAACATGTATGTCTCACATTACAAATAGTTTAAAACACAAGATTTTAAAGCTGTTTCGTAAACTACTTAATTTGATTTCATGGAAACAAGAAGAATTACGAAGGAAGAGTCACTAACATCAAAAAATAGGTTATTGTGATATAAAGTAATAAACTAATGTTAATGTTTACTTCACATAACTTTCATTTTACATATACAATTTATATTATTACTTTTTCTTTATTTCTTAGTATTCACATAAAAAATTCAATTGATACATTTGACTGAAATTATTTGCTTATTTTGTTGGTAAAATCCTAAAATATAGCTTTTAACTATCCACCAAATATATTTATTAATGAACATTATCCAAAATAATGTATTAAACTATCCGTACTTTTTCTCGTCTTTCTTTCTTTTTTCGTATATATTTACCAATCATGACTTCTTTTTCAAAAATATTGTATGAGGCAAGTGAAACAATTTATTATCTTAATTTTATTTTAGATGTTTCCATTACTTAGCAATCAAGCATAAAATGTTTTTTTTTCACTTTTGGTAGTATAAATTTAAGAAAAAAGTTTGCTGTCTGTAAGATAACATAAAAAGCCTCATTTACGACTATATATGGAAGCATTTAATCCAAACACTTATTTCAAAATGGCTTCCTTTAGATTGTTTTGTAAAGTTCTGGATTATCCATTTTATTTGATAGTCTCCAATGTATGGTTCTTGGAATTTAAATACACTTTCACAGAAGAGTGTTCCTTACACGCTCTTTCTTCAGATACTTTTCAGAAAAATAAAGTTAAATAAATAGAATTAAACACTTATATACTTAAATACTTTTTACAATAAACTGCCCTAAAATGATATGGTCACGCAGTTGTTATACATACTTCCGACCATCGAGATAACACATTACCATTAAATTTGTAATAAATATTGTTTATTTTTCATATAAATAATCTAATAAATACCACTAAGTGCAAAATGAGCGCTGTTTACAATCTGCATAGGAATTTGCATGGTCAAAATTCAGAATTAAATAAAAAGAATCATTCATATTTCACAAAAACAAGATTTCGCTCAAAGAATTGTTTGTAATAAATATTAAAGATTTAATATTTACCCCAATTATATATATTACTAACTATATATATCTCTTGATCAATTATATATAAGCAGGTACAAATAATAGTTTTTTTATTCTAAAAGTTTTAATGAATGTCTATATACCTTTAGCATCATAAGTCTTAGTAAATAAAGATAGTATTACTTAGGATATTTGTTATTTCCTTCTTTGTTAACCATAAAGTTGTTTTTTCTTTCGTTTCAGTTGAGGTCACGATTACGCCACATTATTGCAATTTTCATTGGTTTACAATATCCATGATGTCAGATAACGTTTCAACTACGTCACACATAATCAATTACGACGTCATAGTAAGAAGACATCGTAAATCTGACTTTCCGACAATTTGCGGTCTGCTTTCAAATCGCATTCTTCTAGTAGCAGCAAACAATGCGAAGTTCACTCTCAAATGTGTTGTCAGTGATGGGAAAGAATCCATTCACGATTTTTACCAGAAAAACGAAGCATTTTTAATTGTATTTTATTTTCGTTTGTAAAGTATTCAAAATCATAAAAATTACATGTTGCTCTAAATAATTAGTTCTCAAATTTATAACTATATTGCTTCCAAAATTGAACATGTTGA
This sequence comes from Latrodectus hesperus, assembly GCA_037975125.1. NCBI lineage: Eukaryota > Metazoa > Arthropoda > Arachnida > Araneae > Theridiidae > Latrodectus > Latrodectus hesperus. The sequence continues at coordinate 50,227,173 of CM075856.1, forward strand.
ATATAGCACAAAAAAAGCAAAATGAAAAGAACAAGACAAAACATCCACTTTATGGTTATTTTAAATCAGCAAGGACGATTTATTAGTTCTTTTTTCAATTCAAGTCAAAGAATAATGTGTATTGAATTATCTTTGATCACTGAACTCAAATTACTATTTTAAATAAAATCAAGATCAAATAAATAGCAATTACGATTTTTTTTTAATTTTAATAATTTTATGAGTATTTAACAACATAACAATTTAATATTTTATAACACATTTATTGTATTCTAATTATCGGTAATTGATGGACACATGAACTTATTTTATTTGCTTAGGTACAATACATTTGCGTACAAATTATTTTAAATAATTCGTTACCATTATTAATGAAACTAATTTCAAAATCTTATCTAGCGTACATCGACGTAATTTTATTTTTTCTCATATGTTTAATTTTGCAAATTGACCAGTCTTTGAGGAATTAATTAAATACCTAAATTTCTATACAACATTTTTTTCACTAAATTTAAACAAGGTCTGAACTTGAGTTAGCTCATAATGGTTTGAAAATAAATTTAAATATATTTTAGTACTTTATTTCAATTATATTTCATTACTTTATAACTATGTCATTTTAAAACTGAAAGTTAGTTATCAAATGCTTTCCACATTTGAATTTTTTCATATTATTAATTGCTCTTTCACATTATTATTAAAAACTTTACAATGTAACATAGCGATAAAAAATCCTTGATTATTTTATATTTTGAACAAAATATCTGTTATGTCTGATAATTTGAATGTTATTTTATGTGTTCATTATAAGAAAGAAATATTTTATTAAAAACCAAAATCGGAAGGAATCCTCATTCATCACAAATATTATGATTACTTTGTGATAATTTTACTGTAAAACGTTTACGGGTATGTAAATTTACATAATATAACTATGTAAATTTACATAACTAAATATATATTGTTGTAAAATCTCGAATCATACTTTAATGTAATTACATTGAATTTCTGAATTTTGCTAAAAGCTGCGTTAAAATACAGTATTGCACAAAACTCCCTGATAAAAGCTCAAAACAAGGCATTTTTATAAGAATTTCCATTCAAAAATATATATTGTATTGAGTGAATTCTAAAAAAATCAAGACCAGACATTACATTATTGATGACACATTTTCTTTTTTTATGAAAATGATAGAAAAAATATATGATTTAAGTTTTTGCTCTCAGAACATACGACAATAAATTAGATGTTCAAATTACGAATAATAATGATGTGTTAATAAAAGATATCAAAATATTTAAATATTTTCCTTGTTTTATTATTGGTTTACTTAAGGTGTATTTAAACCATCACAGTTTCAAGTGTTTTTTAACAATACAATATTTGAAGCATGCTTTCAACTCATTTAAAGTTCAAGTTTCAATCCATATAAATTTTTAAGGATTTTGCGGATTACAATTTATGATATTGCACATTGCATCACATTGTAAAAATAGCAATGCACTTTCAAATGTCCGAAAGTTAGCACCAACACTAGCACATAGTAAAGATATACGATATAGCATGGACAGAATCAATGTTTAAAAGTAATTTGGAATCAATTAATGCAGTGAACACTAGAAAGGAATCTACAAACCAAAAGAAATCTGGTTGGGAAGTGATATTTTCAGAATGCCATACTGCAAGATGTACAAGTATATGATAAATAACATTAAGTCTTCGGATTTTGGAAGACTAATAAAAATATATACATTAAGAGCGTCATTGATCTATTTAGAAATAATAAATATACAAGGTATATGTAAATATATATATATATATATATATATATATATATATATATATATATATATATATACATATATATATATATATATATATATATTATATATATATATATATATATATATATATATATATATATATATATATATATATATATATATATATATATATATATATATATATATATATATATATATATATATATATATATATATATATTACAGTATGTCTTTTTCACATGTCTTATACCCTTACTGACGGTCAATCAGTCAATACGAATTGTCCTCTGTTAAATTTTAAATTCATATTTATGAGTTTTTTAAATACATTCTTATTTCCATATTCCCAACTAATCAGACAATGAGCTATCAATTGTCGAAAACGGCTCACTATATTGATGGAACCGTGAAACGCGTACTGCTTTCTATCAATAATAATACACGTGTTAACATTTTACCCCAAAAATCCGTATCAATGATTGTCCGCTAAGTAGTTCCAAATTTATGATTTGTACATATCATAGATATTTGTTGAAACCTACACTAATTTTTGGAAGCTTTACATTTTATCTTGCTTAAATATTCTCGTAAGTTCCTGATGAATCTTTTCATTTAAGATATTTCTGCAGTCACATACTGCATCTTCAACTGTTTCATAGTTGATGATGTAAATTGTGAAAATATACTCATGCATTAATTATATAGAATAATCTAATATACATTGCTAAGTGAATGCACTATGCCCCATTTCTCATGCATAGCTATGGTTGTCACTTTCATAGCAGTTTAAATCTTAATATACTGCGATGCTGCAGAGCAAATGCTGTAAAAACTTTTCTTGATGACACACATCGTCATATATAAGCGTTGTCACGTCATTTAATATTTTATTAATTACAAATCTTCACTGTCTGCTTATTCAAGTCAATATTTTTTTAGCTACTTGTTCTTAGGTATTAAATAGGGAAAATACAAATGTGGAGCATATAAAATTTAAGCTTTTAAAAATTTATATATTGTGCTTAATTTATAAGCATAATTAAAATTTGAAATTAATTTATCTATTTAAATTTATAAACATAAGTATTCATTTTCTTACACCAGAATAAAATAATTTGTGATCGTTTTTAATCTTATATTTTTATGAATTTAAATGAATGTTAAAACTTTTGTACTATATATGAATTTATAATTCTTGTCAATTTATGGAAGTAAAGTTCTCGTATTTCGATGTAAATTTTCAAGAAAGTCTTAGCAATTGCTTAAAGTTAGAAATATGAATAATTATGGTCAGTTTATAAATAAATTTTATCAATGATTTTTTTACATTCGCAATCTGAATCATTAATGCTTGTAATAGAAGAAATTCATTAATTAGTGAGATGCTTTATTAAATTCATTACTTTGCCAATGTAGTAGTTATTATCCTACCCATTATGATATAGAGAGTGGTAGTCGATTGCAAATTCAGTGTTCAAGTGCCTTAACCTAAGGACTAAAATCCTTTATCAAAAATAGTTGTATCACCTTTCACAAACTTCTGGTAAAATATAATTTATTTATTTATTTATTTTTGTAATAAATCATGAACAAGTTCTAAATCGGTTAAAAGCAGCAATGTTAGTGCAAAAATAGTTCTCATTGCCTTTGTAATTATACGACAAATTGACAAATTTTAATATTATTGTCAGCCTTATCCTATTTTAAAAATATTCAATTATGGCTTTTTCGCATATAGTAAACAAATATATATTCTAACTATGATTAATAATATAAAAAACCATTTGAGCATTGTGTCCAAAATGTTTGATAAAATATGGATGTATGTCAATTGGCCTAGATGTTTCCTCATCTTTAAAAAATAAATTGTTTCATTGAATTTCAAAAATTCAAGAGTATATTTAAAATACCTTGCTCAGTTTCTACAGTACTACAAGAGATTCTGTTCAATTTCCTATCATCAATCTTTAATCTCTCTTATATCCATCACTCATTCGCTGACTAGAAGCTCAAAAGTTCATAAAAGCATTTAAAATACCCTTGTTAAATTCAAAGACTTTACTTTAAAAAATATTCACCCAGTTGGAGGAAGAGAGTCGTCAAGTGTACATTCATCCACAAATTTAGAAACGTTTCTTCTATCTCTTTGCGCTAGACGATATTATTTAAATTAAATTGAAAAATTTAGTAATATTAAAATATTAAATATTATTCTATTATTACTTTGTTTGAAACAATTACTGATTATTAGGATAAATGAAACAAGGTACGCTGAAAATACAAATATTTTCTTTTCTTTGGTATTTAAAAATAATTAATAATAACTTTTTGCAAGCGCTATCTCAGCACTTTTCTAATTCTGTGAACCAGAACTACTGAGCCAGAACTACTGCAAAATTTAAAAAGCAAATATTTTTAAAGGAAGCTATTTAACATCTATAGATTAGAAATGGGATTTTTGTAAGATGAAACATATAAATAATGTTAGCTTACGAATCTTCAATTTCGTCGTATGATAATATTAAAAATATTAAGTGGAATTTAGAATTTAATAAGCAAATTTTTATTTAAAATTTATAAAAGTATAGTTTAATCTAGCAGTTAAATTCTACTTAGAAAACAAATTGAAATTAAAAAGTAGTGTTTTAATTTTATTTCACTTCCATTATTCATCAGGGATAAAACTTAATACGAATTTACTTTTGTAATAGCTCTGAAGAAAAAAATTGGTATTTGGATTTTGGAAATATAGTTAGTAAATTAGTAAACTTTTAATGTTACAAGACAAAAATCCCGACGAACATTAATATTTTTCCTCATTTATCATATTTCTTAAATGGGTAAAAAATTTATAAAAACTAAATTAAAATAACGTTTATCCCATTCTTAAATATCACTTATTTTCAATAAATCTGTTACAATTTAGGGAACCATTTATCAATAATCAAGATAAGAACTTCTTAAGAGTTGAATATTAGATCTCAGCATGATAATATTTAAATTGATTAAACAAACAAACAATAAAATAAATGTATAAACTCTGTATCAGTATTGGCTTAAATATATGCATTAGTTTTAAATGAATATACTATTTTTAAAGGGAAACCTTTTTAGATATTATTAAGTTATCAAATTGTTTTAAGTAGCTCGCAGAATTTGTATTTATTTCCGAAACAAAATATTTTAGATTATTCTTAGAGAGTATGCCAACAATTAATTAATTAAGAATGCTGATGAATAATAAAATAATAACTATTTATATAATAAACTTAATCTATTGCTTGCAAAATATTTTGTCTTAAGTCTGACGAAACAGACAAAACAATTTATCTCCTATCAGCATTTTGTTTCATTAAGCCTATATTTCGCTCAGAATATGCTTACTACATTATAAACACAATAGCATCATCGGAAAACTCGTTACCGGTATTAATGTTTGTATGCATTTGGGAAGAAATGTTAATAATAGCTCTTGCTGCTATGTAATTTCCTGATGGGAAACTGCGAATAATCAAATATTTAGCCAGTGTTAGAGTGTCAAGTAAGCAGTTGGGATTTGAAGAAAAATGTTGCCCAGTCACACATTGGCTTTTAACTTCATTTGCGATTTAATCAATAAAATTATTTCTATGCAGCAGAAAATTAATTGTAGGAAAATATTTCTGAAATAGCAATTAAAATTTGCATTTTCTGAAAGATTTTAATGTTATTTTAATTAATGAAAAATAAATAACTTGATGACACTAAATTATTTTATTGCTTAAATTATTTTATAAACTTAAATGACAAATTTATTTAAAATTATAAATATTTTTTACAACGCAGAAATAATATTTTTATCAAGTATTTCCCTTGTAGAAATAGCTTCAATTACAGTGATATTTTTGAAATATTTATAAGCAATTTGTGATACATACAAAGATGTTTTTATTTTTTAATTTCACATTCAACAGTATTTTTGTAAAAATATTATGTGTTTTTTTATTAAAATAATCATAAAAATATTGATATGTATCATAATTGGCTCTATAAATGAATGATTAAAATAAAGTTATGCATTTTAACTATATTAATAATTATTATAAAGTTATGTTCATTAGATGTAATTATAAACAAAATGGCATCATCACATTTCAACACAATCAATTGAACACATTAGATGTGCATCAATTATGTACTTAGAAAAAATAATATGAAACCACTTTTATCTGACCCTGCATTTGAGCCAAAATTATTTTGGTATTCGCTTTGTTTTTATGTGTATTTATAAAACTGTTCTTATAAATATGATTAAAGATGTTTTCTTAAATATTAATAGCTTATTTTAAAGAATATACGTTTCAATAAAGATCTTTTTAGTTTTCTCAAAGGAACAATTTGTGCGATAAAATGTCATGAAAATTTTAATAATAGTTCAGCCTTGAATGCATTATTTATTTAAAGAGTAAATTTATTAAGTACAATAAAGCAAACATTATTTTTAAAAGTTTGTTGCTGAGTAGTTCTGAATTTATAAAATTACTTAGTATCTCATTAATATAAACTAGTGATCTTTCATATTTAATGTCATTATTTGTGTTAGCATGTAATATTTTTAAGAGAAGTTTACGTGTCATTTTTTCAACAAGTAGTCTTTAAAATTTGCAATTATTTTATTATTTCTTTTATAATTCTTAACTCGAGTGACACTGATTTATATAGTTTACAAGATTTCATATTTAAACACTATACAACAAATTTCAGAGAACAGTACTCAAAAATGAAATCTTCAAAGAAGGATTAGAGTTCTTAAATGAAATAAGCACGCGACATTTTCTTAAATTCTTCAAATTTCACTAGCAGTTTTTCAACAGCTTGCACAATCTATATGATATACATTGTACATATGAAATATGATATATATAGCAATATATATCATATCTGATATATACAATGTATAGCATATATACAATGTATATCATATTTGATATAGTCTTTTGATGCCAAAGATACAAAAGTATGCAGATAGGAAACTTCACGTCTTCCTGTATTGCACCAGACCCGCCATTTGATTATTACTAACTAGAGACATATTGCTAGATCAAACAATACTATTTTTCAATTTTATAAGGAAAATTAATGTTTGAAGATAAGGAAAAATCTAATTAATTTATGGATCTCAGTCAACAGAATGGTCTTAATGTCGGTATACTTCTATGATGATTCGAACCCCATGAAATTAGCATGATTTGGCAACTCTCTACTCTGATCCCCTTCCATCTTTCACATTAAATATGAATTTCTGTTTAAAATTGAAATAAGTTTAACATATGACTCATTCGTAAGAAACCATTCTGATCATTTACATCTATTATGCATTTTTATTGACTTGTATTCCAGTTGGACAGTGTTTTACCCCACATTTCGAGAATGGCTTCTGATTTTTTCCTAGACATTCAACTGATTTTGGGACCTCCCCTAGCCATCTAAATCCTCAAACATGAGCAATATGATGGTTATTTGGAATTTTTTGCATCATGTTGATTTTTAAACACCAACATATAAAAATAACAATGTTATCGTTGTTACTTATTACACTTGGACAAGCCAAGCTCGCTATTCCATTGGCTATGCCAATTTAAGTCAATAGGGCGTCTTTAGTAGTCTTTCGTTTAACCAGATCACCACGTAGGTGAAAGTACGAATTTGCTCTAAACTCCTCCGATAGATGGCATCATCTGGAGTTCCACTCCCTAAATTTTGACATGGGTCTAAAGGGGGATGAAATTATTTCCAGACCATTACACCCATGGCAACTGTCAATGACCAACCACATCACTTTCGATAACGGGTACGTATATCGCATGTATTTGGTGAGTCTTCAGCGGCATTGAGAATCGAACCCAACCCTTTTGAATGGAAGGCCGATGCCCTGTCCACTAGGCTACTACGGCTAATAAAAATTATTTATCACATGAGCTATAGGATTACAGGTAAGAATTTTCCGCTGCATGTCTCCAATTTTCTTCAAACAGGATACATTTAGTATTCATATCAAATTGAATAGTATTTTTATATGATATATGGGTTTTACACGATATTAAATAGTTCTAAGAATTATTTTGGTACTTCAGTGTAAATTGGTTATGCATTACTACTAAATCTTATAACAAGATATTACTTTAAAAACACATATATTTTCTTTTAATTATTTCATAAATACCTTCAGATAGATAAAATAAATATTTTTTCAGATATCTAAGTGTACAATATTAATTAATATCAGGAATATAACAGCACTGGAAACAGCTTACTATTTAATACCAAATTACACATTTAAAAGACCAATACCTTATCAGATATTAATTTTTACTGTATTGTATTCTAATTCCAAAAAGAAAATACTAGCATATTTTTTATTTTACTTCTATAAAAATATTTTTGTGCTTCAAACAACACTAATGTCACATGTTTCCCAATAGTTTTCTTATACAAGAATTGAGTTTCTTCAGAGGTGAAAAACAATTAGAAAAGTGATGCAATTGATTTCCTGCTTTTATATTCCCCTACAGAATATATTAAGTTAAGTTAGGTACTTACGTCAGTACTTTTTATTAATTAAAATATCATTATTATTAACTTATTTATAAACTTACATTATAAAGATATATTCACACACATTTCTCACATATATATTAATTGATTAGATCTGCATAAATATTTTTAGTTGTAATATCAACATAATAGTTTGGATATTAATGAAATAATTTATTCGCAAACGTAAAAAAATTAAGAATATTGTCCATTTTTAAGGTGTAAATAATTAAAAGTGTGAAATAATTAAAATAAAATAATTAAAAGTGAAAAAATTTAAGGAAATGAAGAAATAAATATTTTAATTTAAAAATGATTAATTTATAAATAAAAAGTATTAATTTATAAATGAAATTATATATAAAGTTATGAAAAATAAAAACATATTATACATTTTATTTAACGAATTTAATAAATGATTAATAAGAGTAACACTACGTTACTAACTCATCAATTGTAAATTTAACTACATTACAATAAGTGAGAGTTATATATTCTACATCGAGTTCCTTATCAGATTAAACCTCTTTCATGATATGGTTTAAAAATACCTTCATTATATATAGTATGTTTATTATATTTTCGGAACAGCATTCAGTTTTTTTTAAGGAATTTATTAATGTGACGATATGTGACAGTAATACGTTTTCGTAATCCATTATTCATCATTGAATTCATTCATCATAATTCACTTCTTGGGACTTTTAACAAAAAATTAATTACTTTTGAAATAAGTTATTCACTGAGCAACTTATTTATTATATTTTTTATAAATAGCTTTGAACACTGACATTTTATAATATAATAGCAACTAAGTTTTTCAACTATTTTTATTTTTTAAAATATGGTTCAAACTACAAATTAAATAAGGATAAATTTTTATTGAATTTCTTATTTACTGTAACACAGAAAATTGTATAATGAGAAAATGAAAGTAGCCTAATGTTTTTTTATTTATAGAAATAATTTTTAATTAGAAATTATGATTTCAATCTTTATTTTTCTTTTTTTTATAGTAGATTAAAATAAAATCAATTGAAATTAAATATCTTTACAAAGATTCGGTATTATGTATTTAAATTTAAAAGAAATAAATGTTTTTAAAAATAAAATGTAACTTTTCATAGATCAAGTTATTTAAGTAATATAGTTATTATAGAAAATAGATATTTCTTTCATATGTCATTAATTTAGGAAAGCTGTTAAAATTTGATTTTAATTTTTATTGATAAGAATCTTTCTTTACTATTTTTTCATGAATAAATTTTCACTCAATAAATGCAATGAATACGATTGTTTTATATTATGTAAGATTTGTTAGCATAAAAACAATAATGATGAAATTTTTACTTAAAGATTACTTCGGAGATAAAAAGTTGCGTGAAAAACAACTTAACCTTTTTTTTTCAAAGACATGTCTTTCTTCACACTTACATTTAAATAAATAAGATATTTATTCCTAAAGGTTTTCTTTGTATAATATATTACATTTGCACGGGTTTTAATTTAATTATTTAAAATATTCAAATAACAACCAATTAACTATTGTTTGTTATTGTTTTTGTTACTTATGATGTTTGGGCAAGCCAAGATCATTAGCTGACTCCAACGAAATAAATTCAGAAGGTTGCGTCTTTCATTTAATCAGACCACCAGGAAAGTAAAGTACGATTTTATTCAAAGATTCCTCCGATAGATGGCACCATCATAGGAATCACTCCCTCAATTTTGAATGTGTATCTGAGGGGGGGGAGAAACAAATAAACTACTAATTGTATAATTGAAATTAAAATTTTCTTATATCTTTGAAAATATTCTTAACAAACAATTCATAAAATTAGCATATTAAATATTAAAGTTAATCAATGATAAAAATAGAAATAATTTTGAAATTTTATTTTTAAAAGACCAAATGTTTTGTATTCTTAAAATAGAAATAAAATGGAAAGTTCTTGCGATAAATAATTTACCGCAGTCCATAAGATTAAACTGATAAGTTTTGCATGTTGAGAAACGGTTTTGTATTTTAAAGATTTTGAATGGAATAAATATTGTAAAATAAAAACTAACAGGGAGAACACTCTTCACAGTTAATGGCTTAAACTCAAAAGTGAGTAAGAAACTATTTTTCTAAAGAAACTATTATTTACTATGTAAGAAATTATTATTTTCTGAATTTTGTGTTTTACATTTATGAATTTTTACTTTGTCTTACTTTAAAGTTTTGGAGAATATAAATTAAAAAATGGTTACTACAATTTATCTAAAATTCAAAGTAACAATTATTTCAGTAAATACAAATCTACAAAGTACTTTATATATTTTGATATCAACATTCGAAAAACGTGTTTATAAGAGTAATTCACCTCTATAAATTGTAACACATGTTATATTTTATATTTTATTTTAGAAAAAAACAAATACATTTCTATTAGAAGATATTTGTTATTTAATTTATTTTCAAATAAAATTGAAAAATTAAGTGTTTTACTATCAAGATGTTGGAAAATTTTAAAGTTAGTCTTGGAAAAATGGTAGAACGAAAAGTATTAGGAAACGAAATGCATGTTTTTACCGACATAAGTCCGCTTTAAGGTGTTTCCACAGACTTATTTTGTGAAATTCTTGAGAAACAGCAAATCTGACAGTCCATTTGGCGTCCTTCACGCTTTGAATTCAAAGGACAAAAATACTGAAAATTGAATTTTCATTTCAGTAAAAATTTCACATTCGATATTTTACTTTCATCCTAATATTTTTTGTTAGAATATTCGGGGAGAATTTCTTAGATTTTAAACTTTAAAAGGAACTAAAACTATATTTCTTCTAAAACTTTTAAAGAAACCAACATTTATAATTTTCATAATAATAGGGCTATTCAATATATATTTATAGAGTAAAAAATCATATTTATATTTTAATTATGGCGTAATTTATTAGCATATGAATGTTATATTAGTAAAAGGTATTTTTAAGAATATATTATTTAGCTTTCATGTAATGATATATTTGTAGTAAAATCACTTTAATATATTTGAAGAAAGAATATATAAAATCATATTATGCTATATTTATATTTTTAACTAAGCAACTATTGATTTTAAAATAAACATTTACATTAATTCTATATTTATTTTTTAACTTAACTTAATTTTAATATAAATATTAAAATAAAAGTTGTAAATATTTATTTAAATAATGGAATCACATTTACAATAATTAGACATGAAAAATTTGACATGTTTGTAAAAATGAATATTGCAGTGATAAATATAACTGAAATTTCAATATTTACTTCCAGTTTTATAATTCGTATATATAAAAATAATTTTAATAGAAGTAACTTTATAAATTTTTTAATTTATGAGCAAAAATTGAGAAATTCACTATGCTTTGTTCATAGAAGTAACGTGAGTGTAAGTATAGATTAATACGAAGAATAGTCTGGTAGCTTTTATGTTGACCAACGAATTGCATAAATTTCAAGTTTTGCACAATTCCCGAGTTGGTGCAATTTATAAAGGCATTTCACCACTAGCAATTACTCTCGAGGGAATACAGTGTTTGCTGAAGATCCTCATAAAAAGTCAAAGTTCTGCAACAAAGCTCTTGATCCCTGGGGTATAATATAAAGTCGTCGGTATTCGCAGTCATGTATGAACTCTTGATTCTGTTAAAAGGTTCAGAACATTATAAAAGTTTATTTTTGGGAAAAAAATTTATTATGGTTTTGGAATAACCTGACAAATAGACACAAGTATTGATAAGGTATTTATCTCTCAATGCAAAAAAAGGTTTAATAATTAATTTGTTTTCTATTGCATGAAAGTGAATTTTTGAGCATCATTCCTTATTTGCATAGCTATAATTCTGCTTATCATAATTAAATATAAAAATTTTAATTAATATTACTCAACCAAATGTTAAAATTTATGAGTTTTTTCAGAATTTTTCATTTATAAAATTCATTAAGTTAAAATAATTTACTTAAACAAACACAAAGAATATTTTTCATTTTTAACAAAGATTCACAAAAATTATTATAAAAATTAAGCATAAATAATAATTTGTGTGCCGCACAATTTGTCTAGGGCATGATTGTTCAATAGGGAGGTCCTGTGTTTGAATCCCGGTTCGGGCATGGATATTCTTTTTCTCTCTCTATCTATCCTGTCTTTGTCCTTTCCTTGTATGAATGGTTGCCTACTCAATAAACGGGTAACTATGGCATGTGTATACTGAGGAAGTCGGACACCACACCAAAATATGTGTCAGTTAGAAAAGTGGAGCAGCGCACCTCATAATGCCAGCCTAGCTGGAACACGACAACAACAATTATTTGTGTATATATTTCACTCATGAAAAGTAACACATATTTAAATAATTTTTGTTTTTAAATTATCTTTCCACATTTACGCTTCAAGTATTAATAATTTTAACAAATTTTACGTTTTACAAAATCTATACTTTATAATATATTTTGATGATACATAGTAAATTAATCAGTAGGACACAATATAAATAATTGTTTTCTGTTTTGGCACAGAATAAAATTGCACTAAATTATAATAATTTGCTATTTAAGTAATTATTTTAGAGCAACAAAATGGTCCTTTTTTTCAAACTAACGATTAGATAAAAATGTCATTAAGAATTTTCTCTGGATCTTATTAATTAAAACAAAGCTGTGCTAATGTTAACATAACTTTAATCAAGGAACATACTAGTAAAATTAGAAAAAGTAAGGTAGGAAAATTATAAAAATAAAATAGGTGCTATTGTGACAGTGAATATTTTGTGTACAGATATTTAAGATTAATGTGAAAAAATTATCTCTCTTACTGAGTTATTGTTTTGTTTCAAATAATTTAGAGATATTTTAGATTGACAATACTTTCATAAAACTTAATTGAATTAAGATGGAATGTTTTCTCCTTTTCTATTCACTGCACTAAAATAGTAATATGCCCTACCTGTGCTGTGCGTTATTGCCTCTGTTGTAAGATCTTGATGATATATTTACGACAAAAAAGAGAGCAGGTAATTCTAACAATCAAGCCACTATACAAACATTCAGAAATAAAAAAAGAAACAATAAATAAGGTACAAGAAAAGTCTTTTTAAAACATCTCAATTTTAAAATGATTTATAACTATAAAAGTTTATTATTATTATTATTATTTAGTCATTGAGCTACTTAATTTCGTATGCATACATATATAAGTACATAGTTTTAATTTTGTGTATTGAATAATTATTTGATACATTTTATCAGCAAATATTTTGCTTATTTATATAGAATAAAATTTAGATTTACGTAAGTAATATTTATTATTTTGAATGAAGGAATAATGTATTCTGTTGATCATTGTTTCACGATGTTACTATATTGAAATCAATTCGTACATATATTCGTACAAATTCGTAAATATATTTGCATAAATAATTGTTTAAATTTTAAATTCATTATTAAGTATTTTGTACATTCAATCAATCAATTCAATCATATAATATTAAGATCAAATTTACTATATTACAGAAATTCATACGAATACAGGTTATTTTACTTTTCATTATTTTAAAGTATGATCATTAAATGAAAGAAAAATCCGTTTCGCTTTCAGTTTATTTCTCTTAGTAAAATTTTACGATACGTATAAATTATCATAGCTATTTATTGGATTTATGTTACATTCATTTGACTATTAAGTAAATAAAAACAAGTAACAGAACTGCAATATATTATATTTTTAATTTCAATTGTTTATTAATTAAGTCATTTTGAAACTGTATTAAAACGAAAATATTGTAAAAATGTATAACTTCCATTTTTGTATGCAACATAACATGACAGTTTTCTAATTGATGCTATTAAGTATAAATTAAATTGTTTCTACACATAAGATTATTTGTTAATTTATTGGAAACTTCAAACAAAAATTATTAATTTAATTAATATTTTATTATAAAAAGTCAATTTTTTCTGCATGACCATAAATATTTCGAAATTGATTGAACTTAAAGTTAAATAAATATTTTTCTGATATTCATTCAAGAATTTACTTTTACTACAACACTAAAATATTGATTATATCAATTTATTTTAATGTAATATGCTCAAGAAAAACAAATAACGAAAGCACAAATTATTTTTAAATTTTCTTTATAAGCTTTCTAAACGTAATAAGGCTGTCTTAAATGTAACCAAATCATTTGCTCCAAACACCAGTTACGATGATTTTAAAGTGTAATAAGGATTTTGAAACTTCTGAAAAGAACACTTCTAATGAATGTAATTAAAACAAACGAGCAACTCTTATTTTGAATGAAAATGCCACATTTAAGTATTAAATTTATGCTTGCTTAAATATATTTTTAATTTTAAATAATTGACTCTGTAAATAATTTTGAAAAATATTCTATCGAATTAGTCTCAAGAGAATTTTTAAACCTGACAAAAAACACACGGAACACTTAACTTAATATTTAGAATATAAATTTAAATTATTTCTTTACATAGTGATTGACTTATGTTGCTTTATGATTATATTTTTAATCTACAATATGAATATTTTACATTTTTAAATCAAAAGTAATTTTCATAATGCAAAATGAATGGATTATGAATATGGAATTTGACTAGATATTTTCTGAAGAAAGAAATTAATGGAGAATACTCTCCTATATTGGCCAAAGTTTTTCTGATATAATTAATTTATTTTTCCTAATCTTCTCACTTTTTTGAACAAAATTGTTCTTTTTAAAAAGTAAAATTCATTGAATCATTTTATATAAAAGCTGCAAGGGAATTGAGAGAATGGGATGTATAATTAAAGAACCATGCTATTATACATATATATATATATATATATATATATATATATATATATATATATATATATATATATATATATATATATATATATATATATATATATATATATATATATATATATATATATATGTATATAATTCGCACCGGATATATTAAAAAGTATTTAATTATGTTGTAAGTAATTGTCTGCTAAGATATTAAATATATATATATATATATATATATATATATATATATATATATATATATATATATATATATATATATATATATATATATATATATATATATATATATATGTACACGTAGTATGTATATATATATATATGTATATATATATATATGTATATATGTATATGTATATATATATACTGCATATACATGATATATATATTCGAGTAAAATATGGCATGACTTTTCTGCTTACATATATATTTAAGAATATCGTTAGGCAAATTTTATTATTGTTATATATCCATAATATGTGGAACATAAAGGAGTATTTTTTTCGTCAAAATATAAAAATTTTCTATTTGAAATGATTAAAAATATTTTTAAGTGTATGTTAGCTTTTATAAATAAACTTCTTTAAGAGCAAAGAAGTAAGGAAACGCTAATGAAAAAAAATGCTGATAAGCGTTTTGAAAATCTGAATTCCAATTTTATATATTAATGTCTTTCTTGGTGATAGTTTTTATCATTTTTTTAAATTAGGTTTATTCCAATTTTTATTTTTCACCCTGAAAATGGTAGAATGGTGTATTTTTTCAAGTTATTTTCTGTAACTAATATGGAGGCAGAATTAATATTATTATCAAAATGAGAGCTAAAGTTTTTAAATTTCATGCTGTAGATGATAAAGATATATGTTTCTTCTTCATTTAGTTTTGTGTAGTTAAGAGTATGTAGGAAACACTAATATCACTGACAAACTTTAGCTAATTCTATTCAAATCTACGTTTTCATAAGAACTTCAAAACACTACAAACAGAAGTATCTGGGATGGGACAAACATTACTGCATTGTTTAACAGAAACTCACAACTTCCTAAAAGTTAGGAACTGTTACTTTGATGTCATTATTCTGTTTATATAATTCATTAATTTGTGATGATTATTTGATTAACATCATATTTTACGAAAATAAATTTTAAGGAAGAAATATCATTTTAGAAGCTTACATTTTCTAGATTGACTGAATTTGCTGACTTATTTAACAGCATAAAATTGTTTAAATACACACAATAAGAAACTGACAATTATTTAATCCAAGCTTTCAGTTAATTAATTAAATATTTAAGTCATTGACATTAATATAGACGTTATAACTATCACTTTACTATTTTTTAACTATCCTGAATTATTTGTCTTAAAAAATTATCTAATAAAGCTATATTTTAAGCTTAACAAGCAGGCATCTGCATTTAATATTCTAATGATGTTAATAAATTGACAAAATATTGTTTCAAAGAATGTAAAATATTTCAACAAAATGAATGAATAAATTTATGTCATTACAATTTGTGATTGTATAATATTTTGTTATAATTAGGCACAACATCTTATTCTAAGACCTTTAAATTTTACATATGAAATATATTTCTTTTGTTTATAGAAGGATTAATAAAATTTTGCAGCCTACCCAAAAAGTCTTAATGTTTTCTGCTTTAAATTTGGATTAATAAAACTTTGAGTAACTTCTCTGTATTAAGTCTAGATCCAAGGAAAATGATGATGAGTTACTTTGCTTTAAGTTTCATGATCAAACACATTTTATGGGTTATATTTCGTTAATAAATAGCATTTAAGCTTAATATTTTGACATATATTTTAAGCTAATGAATAATTTTAGTATGCTTCCTTAAATAAGTATCTTTAACGATCTTCAAAATGCAGGTCACATCTCGTTTTCAAAATTAGTTCTCTTTATTTTTACAGGGTATATAAAATCATAGTGTGTTTTAAGATAATGAAACTTGTGAATATCAAACACATTATTTCTGATTTCTTCTATTTAGTATGGATAGCTCTAGATATTGATTGTGACATTCGAAGAGGAAAGTTGTTTCTAAGTTTATTTTAAATCCTTTTCACTATTATAAATTCTTCCCAATGAAATTTTGATAAAGTATATAGATTTATTATATAAAAATAAAGATATTTATAATATTTTAATTAACTTATACAAAATATATAATTTAGCTTGCATGAATAAATATCACTTTATAAGAAACTTCTCATTAATATGTAATTCTTATATATTTATTTAAACTTTTGCTTCAAAACAAAAATATCTTAATTTACAAAGAGAAGCACAAATATTCAGCAGGTTGATATTGATAAAACAATATACATTGTTACTATATGATCTTATCAAAATTATTTAATAGACTGAAACAATGCACTTGTTCATTCGCTATTTATGATATCCTTCATTAGGTCTTACTGAAAATTATTAAACTACATATATTCGTGTAAATCAAATTTATTCAAGGATTATAAATATAGAGGAACGATATCTTTAACTCATAATAATTTTGTTACCGACACATTCTAACTACAAATATTTCACTGTAAATACACAATTAGACTTGTTTTCTATTTAAATGTAGCTCCAAATTTCCAGAAATAAATGTCAAACAACGCGTGTAGTGGAATAGCAAGAGATAGGAATTTCATTATTTTACTTGTATATAACAATACGCGTGCTGAAACTGCCAGAAGTTTACTCATGCCAAAATAATAAATAATATGAAAATGTCTATTATCAAATTTCAGTAAAATTGCTTGTAAGTATTCGAAGAAAATATATATATATATATATATATATATATATATATATATATATATATATATATATATATATATATATATATATATATATATATATATATATATATATATATATATATATATATATATATATATATATATATATATATATATACATATATAGAATATATGTATATATATATATATATATATATATATATATATATATATATATATATATACATACAGTATACTTATATATATAATTAAAGATTAATGAGTACATGCTGCAGCTATTTTTTAAACTTTCAGAATTTCATGCATTCAAACTGTTAAATAACGTATTCAACTTCTTTTTGATATTTTTATTCAAAAGCAAAAATTTTAAATGTACTCCCGCACTTTTAATTTTACTTAAGATTAATGGAATATTTGTACTCCATCTTAAATTTAGATGCATCAAGTGAATAATTTGTAAAATGCATCATTTGTTTTTTTAAAATTAATCAATTAATGTAAGCGGGAAAACTTAATTTTAAGAGTTTATATATGTATATATATATATATGGTTTATATATATATGTATATATATATATATATATATATATATCATATATATATATATATAGAATATATGATAATATATATAAGCCTATATAATATATATTCAGTGATATTATATATTTCTATTCGATAATTTCAATAATCTTATATTAAAACTGTATTTTTAGAACTTTAAGAAAGTGCATAGCAATGAAACTTGTTGTTTATCTGAATTATTATTATATTACTTCTGTTATCAAATCTAAAAATTAAGATACAAATACACTGTAGGCATGATTCATGTTTTATGAAGTATATATAAATATGATTTCAAATTTCATATTATAATTTTTACCTCATTTATTCTAATTATTGTAATAAAAGTATTTCTTGTATTTGTTTGTAACATTAAAATGAATTTAGAAGATTTGAAATAATGTATTATTTTTCTAAGTATATAATAAATTATTCCTTGTACTTCTAATTAACATTACATTTTTAATTAATTTCCTTATGCGAAAGTAGTTTAGTTACATGAATTGTACCAACAAGACAAATTTCATTTCTTGGTTTATGCAAAAGTTTTAAATCATCTTATTTGTTCAGTATTGAGTGATATAATTCGTAACCTATAACATCATGAAATAAATGGACACATTGATATTGATTCATATATGTAAGTTCAAATAGTATGTATTTATAAATCAGTATAGAATATACTGATTTATAAACCCATGAATCTGAATATATTAAATTTCATTAAAGAATTGGTAGGAATTAGTTGAAAAACAAAATAACAGAAACTTAAAAAATTAAATTTTTAAGTCATTAATAAATAAAAATCAATTTATTAATATTTTACTTTTAAACGGAATAAAAAACAACAACATTTATAAAAATTTTGCACATTAACAAATTTAAATAGTTTTAGCTACCGTTATACAGGAAATAATAATTATAATTATAATAATCCTTCCATATTATTTTCTTAGTCGTAAATTTATTAAAGTAGTAAGAAATATATTGAACTGAAATCGTATTGAAATATCATACACAATGCAGCACTTGGTTTTTAATATGTAACAAACACTCTTCATTAAAGAAATTATCAAGCTTTCAATGATTATAAACTTATAAGAATTCTAGTACAAATTTAAAAAAGTATAAGTACATATAATAAACATTAAGCTCATTCATCTGGCTGCTTTGATAAAAAAAACTGGAATAAAACACTGAAATTAGTAACAAAATCTGAAAATTGATATTAATTTTAGAGTTTTTATTCAATATAAAGAAATTGCTAAGAAATCGAAAATGTAGGAAATTACAGTCAGTGCTTTTTGAATTAATTGATGATACATATATTAGGAAAACATAATGTAGATCTTATAGATCACGCATTTAAAATAACTTAATTCATTAGAAAAATCAATTTCAGGCTCTTGATTAATGTGTATTATGAATTTAAATATTTTTTCATCATATTATATTATTGTTAAGTGCACCATGCAATTAAGTTTTCATTTGATTAATATTTTTTTCTTTATACTCAAATTTTATATAAACATTTTTAGATTATAATTATTCCTTGATTTACGTTTTTTAATATGGCATGATGTTATGATATTAAATTGTACTATTCTAACTAATTGGTTCAATGGACCTTTATGGTCAAGGTCTACAGTGATGACATAATACCTTCATTAAAATTTAAAATAAAGAATGTGTGTGAGCCTATATTTTATATTGTATCAAAGCATAAAGGGATTTTCAAAGTGGATTGAAATATTGAATGCTAAGTCATTTATTTTCAAACAATCTTAATATAGTGTAATTATTTCTGCAAACATGATTTTTAAATTACATTAATACGTTTTCTTAGATCAAATTTAAAGGTATATATCAATAATCCTTTGTTTATATATTTGCAACTATCTATAGTTTATAAGGCGTTTAGACAAACAGTTTAGCTTAAGAGGTATTGCATGTTATTTTAATATTATATGTTATTTCAGACTATTTTATTAAGTTGTATTTAAAGCTTTGTTTGCCAAAAGGAATTTTCATACATGGTTTTAGATTTAAGGTAAGTGGTTACAAAAGAACCTAACACTGTGACCATATGTCTATTGTACTATGCTACAAAAGAAAGCCATTATTTAAGGAGGCTAGTGGCTGAAGTAAAATTCAGAAAGCATTTAACAGGGGTATCATTCAGCATCACAAGTTCAACTAAATGCTAACAGAACGTTTTACATCTATGTGCGGAAAAGTTTTCACATTTGCATAGAATATGTAATGAAGTTTCCCCATATATTAACAACTCCTACTGATGACAGTGTCCTGTACGAAGTTCAACTGACCTACTTTAACAGCCTTTACTGTGAGCTTCAATAAATTATTATACATTTGACGCGCACTATTTAATAGCTTTACTTCTCTTTTATAATTGGCATCATATCAGATCAAAAACAATTGTTTACTGAAGAGATATAAGACATTATTTCTGATTAGTTCTGTAGAAATACTTAGCACTTTTTCAGG
Source organism: Latrodectus hesperus (assembly GCA_037975125.1). Lineage (NCBI taxonomy): Eukaryota > Metazoa > Arthropoda > Arachnida > Araneae > Theridiidae > Latrodectus > Latrodectus hesperus. The sequence continues at coordinate 50,248,224 of CM075856.1, forward strand.
GCCAAGCAAATCAGTTTTTGATCCAACCCTTGTCAACTCATCAGCTAACTCAGTGCCGGGATCATCAGTGTCCAGGCACCCACATTAATATGAGGGGATTATTGTAAGCCAATTGACTCAAAATAAGGTAGACATGCTCATTAAAAAGGACCAGACAAGAACAGAAGTTATAATAGACTTTGGTGAAGCCAGTAATTCAGCTTAATTGTCAGAATAGACAGTTATTCTTTTACGAGAACAGTTTTTGTACATGTATATTCTACTACACATGAGAATGGCGAATACTTCTTCTTTTAATACGATTGTATGTTTTTGTTTGCACATTGAACGTGTCTGTATCTTCAAAAGAAATAAATGAAAACATAAATATGATTTATTCTTTTGTTCCTTGCAATAAATAAGACGCATTTAATGCAACATTATCCCCAATCAGGAAATTAACTAGAATTAATGTATTTTGTTGCTTTCAGACAGCAGTACAAGCAGTCTTAAACAACATTTATCATATAAATATTTTGAAATCTTAAACATGTAAGCCCAAAACAGAATTATGAGGTGGATCCATGTCTCCTGAATAAATACAATGTCCATCTCCTCTCTAGTCATCTTCCTACTAAGAAAACTGAAGCTTATAGACTATAATGAAGGATAGTTTTAGCTATTCCGTTGATGCTTACCATTGTGGCATCCAAAGAAGCTTTGAAGGATAACTGCTCTTCACGTAACACACACAAGTAGATAAGTTATTTATTTGAATTTTCTGCAAAGCCCTTTCTAATTCGCTCACAAATATGAGAGAGCAAGGTTCTATATTTATATAGGAACCAGTATATAATTCCAGTTCTAATGGCTAGATAATTCACTTTCTTTACTAGAAGTGAAATTGTATTTACTTACCAGAGAAAAAGTTGCCTGATTGGATTACTTCCATCTCTTCAATAGTATAAATCTTCTTAAAATTTGGGTCTCGGAGGATTTTAGAATTTCCTCAGTCTAAATCAAACGGGTACCATAATTAGTATTTTTGATAGTTTCTGCAGCTTCAATACCAACCTCAAAGATCCATATAATAGAATGTGTCTCCACAGATTTTTATAGAGTACGCCATTCTAAAGACTGCAACTCCAGGTTGAATCTATTACGCCGTTTCAGAAGGATGGCCGGATTTTTGTTATGAAAGTCCTTTTTCCTGAAGGTTACTTTTACCGGTTTAGGGAGTTACTTTTACTGGGGTTACTTACAGGGTTTACGGTTACTTTTACTGGGATCCAGAGCTCTGAGTCCCTCATTCCAAAATAAGTGTTTGTTACCATAGTAGACGTTTTAATCCATTGCTGAATTTTCAAGTCATCACATTGGAGGATCAATGATCAAGATACTAAGCTAAAGCAAAGAACCTTAGTCACATAATTTCATATAGAGAGGTCATCCAACTGAGTAAGGGTTTCTACAGTATGGAGTTAACAATCTCCTTATTAAGTTTTTTTGGAGGAAATTGATCCTTCACAATGGATGTATTATATTATTTAACAGTCTGATTAAAAGTCTCAGATTGATGGTTCTAAATGGATTTCTTGGCAACAGTTCTATTGGGGGAAGTATTTGGAACCTTAGATCTAAGTCTTTTGGTTTCTCCCATTTTCGGGTTGCTCCTTTCCTTCTTGTCTCCCCATCTGTGGTCTCTGTAGGGACAATTCTATTTTCTGCAACAACAAGCTTGCTGATACTATCCTTTGTTACAGGATTGTGCTCCTTTGGAACGATTTTGCTGGCTTATTTATAAACAATAGAATGTGCAACTAATCACTTTTTATTATTTTTATTTTATTTATTTTTGCTATCCATAATTTGAACTTTGAACTGTAAGGAGTATTATAATGACTATCTGCAAAGCCATCCTATACAGGTGGAAGAAATTACAACACTGGTGTCATTCTACCATATACACGGTGCCCAAAACTATTGGAATGGTTAATCTTTCTGTATCAGCCAGATGTATTTGCACAGCCTTCACGCCATGGGTGACCCAACCAGGAACCTGAAACAAGTTTAAGATTTCAGACATACATTACACCAGCAGAACCTGTGTACAATATCAAACCACTTTGAGGCAATATAATAGAACTTGTGAAGGAATTTTTCATATAGATTGTAAGTAAAGGCATTTAAATATGGAAAAGAAGAATTCAGAACTGTACATCAAATGTAAAAATACAATATGTACTTTTTAGATTGGTCTTATATGTCAAGACTATCATTTTACACAGATGTTTCCTTATTTGATCACGCCACTAGAAAAAGACAATTGGAATTATATTGCTTTATCTTTGTAAAGAATACTTAAAAGATTTTTCTGGATTTCTTATTTTCTATAGATAAGCTATAATTATTAATATTGTGTCCTTTGCATGCAATATGTTTTACAATATTTGGTTGTCAATCTTGAGTTTTATTTATTTAATTTTCTAATTTCCTTAACGTGAATATAAAGAGATTTAAATACTTCCTCCATAAAACCAAATACTTATAAGCAAAAGTAAAAATTAAAGTTGTAGTTCAAGATAATTTTATTCTAGAATAAACTGGAAAACAATTAATCTTATAAATGCTGTCAAATGACAAATATTACGAAATAATAGGATTTTTTGTTTAGGCAAAATTGTTTTGAATAAGAATGATGCGATATGATACAGGGTTAGTAAATTTTTAGAATTGAATAATCATTCAGATTTTGAACATTATATTAGATGCATAGTCGTTAATATATTAACTTCGATTAATATTTCAAAATACTTCATTTACATCAAAATCAAACCTTATATTTATGTCTCTTTTACATAACTATTTATAATAGACTTGATTTTCTCATTCTAAATTGAAAAATCTGGTAATTTTTCAAGATGTGCTCAAAGAAATCACAGCCTACAATGTATAAACAATTGTTATCATGATTATATTTACTTGAATCCAATTGTCAATTATATACTTACAATATCTTATATTTCAATAATTACCCCGAGCCAGAATGGATCCGAATTTATTCTGATGGTTCTAGGATAAATAATGCTTCGGGTGCTGGTGTGTATAGCAGATTGTTCTCGCAGCATGCTCCAGTTGGTAAACATCTAACTAATTTTGATGCTTAAGTCCACGCGATCCTCTTGGTGGTGACCAATCTGCAATCCAACATGGAATCTTTTGAAATAGCTGTCATACTTGTTGACTCAATATCAGCCATAGAATCAATTGCACTCCAGCGACTCACGAAATCTTCCCTTGTCAGTAAAATAAAGCAAATTATACGGGAGCTCAATTTGAATGGCAAAATGATAGAGTTTCAGTGGATACCATGCATGTGGACATTGATGGTAACGAAGGAGCGGACTTATTAGCCAAGAAAAGCACTAAATCATCTATTGAGGAGAGTGCTGTTCCAATGGATAACCTTAAGAGATGTATGCGAGAGCGGATCATGCTGAACTATAACAAGGATCTGTCCAATAAATGCAGAGACAAACAATGGGAAAATATTAAAAATGACTGGAAAAAATTCAGTCATAGACCACGTAAAGAGGCTGTGGCCAATTTTCGATTGAACACTGGCTACTACTGTCTAGCTGAACACCTGAAGAAAATCGGCATCTTGACTAGTAGTCTTTGCCTTATCTGCAAGACAGACAATATGAATAGAGACCACCTCCTCATCTGTCAGGGCCTTGACACTGCATTTCAGCAAAGCGGTGATGTTTGCAAGCTTTATTGGATCGCCAGGGATCGCATGTCCTGAACACTTTCATGCTTCCCCCTCTAGCTTTTTAGACTTTGACTTTTAGATTTTAGAATTTTTATAATTTTTATCATATATATGTGTATTTGTGTTTGTTTGCGAGTGGCCAGATGTTGATAGATTGGATTCCTTTTGGCCATATGTAACAACAACATATCTTATATTTCAAAAATATGTACAGAAAAAAATATAAGATATGGATAACAAAATTTCGGAAAGATTTTTCAGTGGTCAAATTGGATAAAAATGTTTTAATCGTGGGGATACAATTGAATGAGAGAAAAATCTAAACAAAAATGCATATTGATTGAAGAAAATAAAACTTTTGAAATTATTATTTTTTCAATACACATTCTTTGGAATTTCTAAAACTATGCCCAAAACGTTCTCCACATTCACGGAGACAATATATATGGAAATATTTTAATTAGGGACCTAAAATACCCATCTTCTTTCCTAAAATATTATTTTATTTGATATTTTTTATTCATTTATAAAGTCCTAATTATTACGTATGTGTAACATTGTTATTATTTAAAGTTGTTTTCAAATTTTAAATGATTTTTCTACCTTTTATTTAACTTTCTAACTTGAAATCAATTTCATTGAACTTCTTAAATTAGAAGTTGGATAAGACTGAGTGATAAACTTTTCGCATCTATATCTGCGTTAAAATTATTTTTTCGATTTATTATTAAAGAAAGTTTCATGTAAATAAAAGATATTCTATAGATTATTGAGAAACTAACAAATATAATGATTTTTGAAGTAAGTTTCATTCTTAAAAGAAAAAAATACAAGTTGTAACTAATTATCTCAAAATAATATAGTTAATAATATATTTTTATTAATGTATATAATATCTCATTATATGTATAAGTTGTTTGTTAAATTATATGACTATGTAAAATATATTTTTCATAAAATACCTTTTCAATAATATGCCATAAAAATGCATTTTGCCAGAAAAATATTGTTTATAAAATAAACAACAGTCACGTAAACAACAATAAAAAACAGGGCTTTATAACGAAAGTTTTCAAAGTGAATTTCTAAGACAAACAGAGAAACGTGACAAGATTTAGTAAATGCACTACAATCTCTTCTTTAAAAAAATCCTTTATTTAATCCTAAATAAAATACAGTCGATTTTATTTAAAAAAAAATTTACTAAACACTACAATATAATCCTTGTATTTAGGAGCCTTTATGGATGTAATAAATCAAAAGTAATCTTTTATGTTATTTTTAAACTATATATGTTATATGTCTCTTAAATTATACATGTTCATTTACAAATGTTTTTCATATTTATCAACTATATATATATTTATATATATATATATATATATATATATATATATATATATATATATATATATATATATATATATATATATATATATATATATATATATATATATATATATATATATATATATATATATATATATATATATATGTATATATATGTACATATATTTGCACTATTTATAAAAATAAATAAAACATATAATTCTAAAATTCTAAATAAGTTTCAAATGTACCTACACATTTAAAAAATCAATTTAATTTTAATGATACAATTCTTTCAATCCCAATAAATACATTTTAAGGAAGATATTCTGCAAAAGTATTATAAAAACACATAGCCAGATATTACAATGACAATTTTCAGATTTAAATATATATATTATATATAAATCAATAATAATAAATAAACATTTCATTAGAAGTATATTTTTGAAAATTGCAGTTGAGCTTATACACTTTTGGCTAAATTTTTCTCCAATTTTAATATGTATCACATGCAATATCGTTATATTTATATTTTAAGAAATTTATTTAAAAAATATAACAAAGATATTATTAAATTGCTTTAAAATAGCCCATCCTTGCTTTGAAAACAAGCATGCGTTATTTTTCATACACTCAGAGAAACATCCTGCATCGTATTTATTCCTTTTCAATGATCGTTTACGTGGTCGTTTTACAGATAATAAGAAATAAACAATAACGTAATCCACGTTTAGCCGATAAAAAAATGACTTTTTTTGCACAATTGTGTTTCATAAAACAACATTTTTCAAGATTTTTAAGATCGATTATTTTTCAAGATTATTTTTCTAAAAGTATTTATATACTTGTATGTGTGCTTATTATTTCTTATTAAATATTTTTCTACCAAAAATGATCTTTCTTTTTCATAGTACTTTCATAAAATCAAGATTTTCCCTTGTTGTGAAGCCTTTTTTTGTGTCGTATTCAGACATGGTCTTCCTTATGTAGCGTTCTCCAATATTGTCCGGTAATCGTTTTTGTATTCTGTTCTTTATTTTTTCCTTGTTCCACGTCAGTTATTTTTGGATGGATGAGATTTCCCTCGCACAGAAAATGGCATTCGTCCGTATCTCCAAAGCTCAAAGTCTAACTTGACGTCACGCAATAAACTTCCATCTAAACAAGTGTCTATCGTATGAAATGCGACATTATTGTCAGTGGCGTTAAAATTTAGTATAGTTACAATTCACTGGAACAAAGTTTCATTTTGAATAGATAGATAAAATATGAAATTAATATTTTTAAATGTAAATCTCTTATCAAAAATATGAAAATTTAAGTTATTCTATGTCACTTAATTTTATTTATATTAAAATAGAAATGAAAAGAAGGAATCTATTTTATTTTAATAGGTGAAATTAAATCGGTACGTATGATAAAAAATGCCTTATATATTATATCTCTCTCTCATCAAATGAAAGAAAAAAATTTTTGAATTTTGGTTTTGAAACTACTAAAAAAATAATAAAGCAAATTATATAAATGCATTTGTAAAAATATTGCTTTAAATAACAAAATAAATTATGTACGTATATATTTTTGCAATGAAATTCGTCCCATATACTTAATGGTCATAAGCTTAATATTTTAGCTCTACTATATATGCCATGTAAATATTAAACATTATATATATATATATATATATATATATATATATATATATATATATATATATATATATATATATATATATATATATATATATATATATATATATATATATATATATATATATTGACACAGAATAAATACAAATTTAATGCCTTATTCATTAAAATTATATCTGCCAATATCCATGAAATTTCACATAGGCATTCCTATTCTTTAAAATTAGCCCTTTTACGACACATTTAATGTACACTGTTAAATAAATATATTGCGATACTCCAATACAAATATCTGTATTGCAATAACTCAAAGCTAGCATTTATTTTTGTTGATATATATCTTTTGCTTTAACAGTCATTGATACTTATGTTGTTTATTGCATCTTATGACTAATAGAAGTGTCTATTATATTAATTAGTTAATAAATCACAATATATTCATTTATTAGTGGTTTTTATCTAAATATATGTACGTAATATTTAAATATTTTCTTAGTAAGTAAAATTTATTAATTTGATTCAAATTTTTATCACAGTTCTTTAACAACGTTCAATAATTGAAACAGTGTGAAAAAGAGTTGTATGCCTCATGAACACAATGTTTTTAAAAAATTTTCATTATATGTTTTTGCACCTTTTTAGCGATTAAATAATTTACGTTTTAACGTATATAGATATACACTGCTTGAAAAAAAGTAGAATTATACTATGTATTTTTAAAATAAAAGAAGTATTTTGAACTTTTACAACTCTAGCATTTTTAAAAAATTATTTACAATCAGATAATTATATCTCTAATATGAAAAAAAAAACTACTTGCTCATTGCAGGTAGAAATTAGCTTCAACCACATCATTCTATGTGAAAAAAGAGGAAGGACACTTCTAAAAATTGAAAATAAAAATCTTGTTAAAAAGGAATTTTTCTGTTATTCTAGTTGCCATTGAAACATACGAGTCTTGAATTTTGGTTTGACAAAAATGTTCGAAACATAATTCAAAGCTTCTCAAAGTTCGATCAAAGATTCATAATACTTGCCAGTAGCATAAATATGCAGGAATGTTCCTGAGTATATATTTTTGTCAATATTGAGGTCTGAAATTTTAACTGGCTATGACAAAATCCAAACATTATTTCTTTCAAAACAAATTTTAACGCCATTAGTCATGTGCATTGATGTTCCATATTGATGAAATTTACAACTTTCTCCGCCTAGCACAGTGCCACAAAAAAGAAGCATTTAATTTAAAATTTGAATGTAATCGAAATGTTTCTGACTTCCATCCGGAAGCACTAGATTAGTCTTTCCAACCTACCCAACTGCTATCCAAACCTTTAAACTGCCATCTCTTACCTGGCAGGTAGAATAAGTTTGTTGGGGGTATCCGGACAGTGCCCATGATATTGATAACCATCTGGACCATCTAAATTGTATTTTTTTCATCAGAAAAAATAACTGAAATCCACTTGGAGTTCTAAGTTATCTGTTCTTTGGCACACAGTAGCCGGTGTGCAATGTGCTTTCATCCATTTCAACGCTTTTTTTAGAATATAAACGTTTACAAACGTTTTATGTACTTATAAAGTATTCTTCTGGTCATATGTGTGATTCTAGATGACTCTTGTACTTTTTTAGTGCTTCTACACTTTTTTAAAGTTCTTTAAGGATTTTTCTTTGCTATTTTTTGTTTCTTCAGATATTTTGGATTTTTCAAGTAATTAGAAACAGCACTAGGATTGATGAGTAGGTGTCTTGCAATTTCTTTTACACATTTTCCCCATCTTTACATGGCACAATTTGGCCTTCTTGAAATTCACTTAAAAGTTTCCCTCTAGGCATTTTACATGTACAAAAATTGAGGATTTTTTCAATAACAAGAAAGATACTTTAAAAAAAGAATGTTTTCAACATATTAATTTGCTACAGACTCCGAAAGGACAATAATTTTTTGCAAGTGTACCTCTACTTTTTTCATTGACCAAAAAACGTTTAAGTACTATTTTATAATATTTTCTTAAATGTTGATAAAGCATATTCATTGAAAATAAAAAATAGAGTGATAAAATAAAGACTAAAGTTAAATTGTGCTAAAATATAAAGCATAGTTTATAAAGTATGAGTCACCTTCTACTTTTTTCCAACAGTTTATATGCAATTCATTTGTATTTGTATTGCATTCACATGGTTACTATATTTTTATGCAAAATCTACAGAAACTGTTTTTATATTAAGATTATCAAGATGTGTTAGATAATAATAAAAACATAATGCTGATCAACTCACCTGCTAAAGAACGTTAAATTATTGCCATTGAGAGAGATAGCAGTGTATATATTTATTAGACATCCACTTTTATATCGTCAATAATTAAAAGCAGTTCTTATTTATGATAATTTAAAAGTTTGTTCAAGTAGAAAAGGTTGATAAGCTTTTATGTGGGGAGCAGTAGGAGGAGAAATATTTAAAGTTTTTGGAAAGCCTAGGAATATTTATGTAAATGTATGATAATGAAAGACAGGGATATATTTGTGAAATTACATCAGAATGAGTGAGCAAAGATTTAATACTAAAAATAAGCAAATTTGAGTATGCATTTTAAATATGCTTTCTGCAAAAAAATTTCAGTAAAGAAATTCATTACATTTGAATAATGTAAAGATCATACATAAGAACTTAGGATAATATTCGTTTGGAATATTAATGAAAAGTAATGTATTAGAATTCACATATTTTTATGAAGTGTATCAATGAAATACAAATACAACGCTTAATATGAACACTAAACATTGATATAAAGCTAAAAATAAAAGAAAAATTAACCAGTAACTATGCATCTATAAACTACATGAATATTGCAAAATTGTTAATGGTACTTTGTGAAGAAAATTTGACTATGCATTTTTCAAGTTATAACACACACACACACAAATACATGCATCCATTTATATACAAATACACTCATGTCCATAAATTAAGGATATTGTCAGACAGAAATTGAACTCTAAAATAAAAATATCACATGTAGAATTATCATACACATCTTGAAGAATATTATGCAAATTACAGGAAACAACCAGATGGTGCTGATAGTACGTCACAATGACGAGAGTGTAAGAGAGGGGTTTATAAGGAATGGTAGCAAAAAAATGAAATTGTTCACAAACGCCTTAAAAGTGCAATAACCGCATAGTTATGGCAAAAAGGAAAGCATTTGGATGATGTCTTATGTAGTAAAGTTAGAGGCCTTCCGCAATGTAGACGTACACAGCTGGAAGTATCCGAGGACCATGGAATCACCCAGAGTGTCATCTCCAGGCATTCGCAACGGCTCCAAGGTGATGGTAATGTGAGTGGACGTTACAGCACAAGTCGTCCCAGTAGTTACAACGCCGAATGAGGACCGGTATTTGGCAGTTACTGCCAAAAGAAACAGGCAAAGTACACCATCAGACCTGCTGTCAGCTCTCCTCAGTTACTGTTACGAAAGTTTCAAGGCCGGCTGTGTACAGACGCTTAGGGCACATTGATCTATATGCTCGTAGGCCTGTCAGATGGATATCACTTACCGCAACTCACTGTCGCCAACGGCAGTTACTGTCATTTGGCAGTTACTGCCAAAAGAAACAGGCAAAGTACACCATCAGACCTGCTGTCAGCTCTCCTCAGTTACTGTTACGAAAGTTTCAAGGCCGGCTGTGTACAGACGCTTAGGGCACATTGATCTATATGCTCGTAGGCCTGTCAGATGGATATCACTTACCGTAACTCACTGTCGCCAACGGCAGTTACTGTCATTTGGCAGTTACTGCCAAAAGAAACAGGCAAAGTACACCATCAGACCTGCTGTCAGCTCTCCTCAGTTACTGTTACGAAAGTTTCAAGGCCGGCTGTGTACAGACGCTTAGGGCACATTGATCTATATGCTCGTAGGCCTGTCAGATGGATATCACTTACCGCAACTCACTGTCGCCAACGGCAGTTACTGTCATTTGGCAGTTACTGCCAAAAGAAACAGGCAAAGTACACCATCAGACCTGCTGTCAGCTCTCCTCAGTTACTGTTACGAAAGTTTCAAGGCAGGCTGTGTACAGACGCTTAGGGCACATTGATCTATATGCTCGTAGGCCTGTCAGATGGATATCACTTACCGTAACTCACTGTCGCCAACGGCAGTTACTGTCATTTGGCAGTTACTGCCAAAAGAAACAGGCAAAGTACCCCATCAGACCTGCTGTCAGCTCTCCTCAGTTACTGTTACGAAAGTTTCAAGGCCGGCTGTGTACAGACGCTTAGGGCACATTGATCTATATGCTCGTAGGCCTGTCAGATGGATATCACTTACCGCAACTCACTGTCGCCAACGGCAGTTACTGTCATTTGGCAGTTACTGCCAAAAGAAACAGGCAAAGTACACCATCAGACCTGCTGTCAGCTCTCCTCAGTTACTGTTACGAAAGTTTCAAGGCCGGCTGTGTACAGACGCTTAGGGCACATTGATCTATATGCTCGTAGGCCTGTCAGATGGATATCACTTACCGTAACTCACTGTCGCCAACGGCAGTTACTGTCATTTGGCAGTTACTGCCAAAAGAAACAGGCAAAGTACTCCATCAGACCTGCTGTCAGCTCTCCTCAGTTACTGTTACGAAAGTTTCAAGGCCGGCTGTGTACAGACGCTTAGGGCACATTGATCTATATGCTCGTAGGCCTGTCAGATGGATATCACTTACCGTAACTCACTGTCGCCAACGGCAGTTACTGTCATTTGGCAGTTACTGCCAAAAGAAACAGGCAAAGTACACCATCAGACCTGCTGTCAGCTCTCCTCAGTTACTGTTACGAAAGTTTCAAGGCCGGCTGTGTACAGACGCTTAGGGCACATTGATCTATATGCTCGTAGGCCTGTCAGATGGATATCACTTACCGCAACTCACTGTCGCCAACGGCAGTTACTGTCATTTGGCAGTTACTGCCAAAAGAAACAGGCAAAGTACACCATCAGACCTGCTGTCAGCTCTCCTCAGTTACTGTTACGAAAGTTTCAAGGCCGGCTGTGTACAGACGCCTAGGGCACATTGATCTATATGCTCATAGGCCTGTCAGATGGATTTCACTTACCGCAACTTACTGTCGCAAACGGTTAGCCTGGAGTACAGAGTATGCATTCTGCACACCACAACAGTGGTCTTGTGTGATGTTTTCCGACAAGTCCAGGTATAGCTTTCAGTCTGATTCTCACCAGAATTTCATATGGAGAGGGCCAGGTACCCTTTTACCACCAAGAGAACACCATTGAACGACACCGTTACGGTGGTGCAAGATTGCTCATTTGAGGAGGAATTATTCTGGGTTCCAGAAATATCCTTTCAGAATGTAACCATGACAAGCCACATCTATCGGGATGTCATTTTGGAACAACATAAACGTTTGTTTCGGGGCGCCATGGATGCAGAATTTTTGATTATGGATGACAACGTCCGCCCTCAAAGTGCAAACACTGTAGACGAATGCCTTTAATCGGGGGATATCACCCGTATGAACTGGTGAGCATACTTGCTGGATTTGAATCCGATTGAGCATGTGTGGGACATGCTTGGCTGAAGAATTGCATCCCGTCAACCACCTCATGTCTACCGGATCTGCGGAGAGCATTGCTTGTTGAGAGTGGTGTAATATTCCCCAAGATCAGATCGATAATTTGATACTCAGCATGCCTATCGTTGTACGGCCTGTATTGCACCTTCTTAATGCATACTATGCATAAGCCATCATACCAATCATGATATCTTGGTTTTTGTAAATAGGTTCTTTTTTGAAATTTGCTGCAGGAAGTAAAAATCGCAATTTTTAGGAATGATGTCAAAGATATAGTATATTTTTTGCGCTTTACCCTTAGTTTAATAAATAGACTTTACAAATAAGTCACTTTTGTTTTGCTTCTATCTCTTTCTTAGCCTAAACTTGAATTATCCTTAATTTAAGGACAGTGTAGATTCTTATTTTTTGAAAATTGAAAAGTTTTATAGAATTTGTAGTTGTTAATCAGTTAATCAAATATATATATATATATATATATATATATATATATATATATATATATATATATATATATATATATATATATATATATATATATATATATATATATATATATGTATATATATATATATATATATATATATATATATATATATATATATATATATATATATATATATATATATATATATATATATATATATATATATATATATATATATATATATATATATAATTTATATTAGTTATAGCATTTGAAAAAAAAACCAAACTAGAAACTAAATAGCTTTAGCTTTCGGCAAAGACACTACATAAGTACTCTAAATAGATACGTAATTGAAAATGTAACAAATATTTAATAACACAAAAAATAAATATTCTTGGCCGATTAAATCGACCCGAGCTGCGAAACATAATTCCCCTACAATAGCGAGTAAAAACAAATGTGCGTCTATAAATATATATAAGAAATATATGTTGCAAAGAACGCCCTCTGGCGCTCAGGCAGAACCAAGTGGATTGATACTTTCCACAGCATTTCACAGCATGACATTGATTCTCCATACTCACCATTAAATATATTTATACAATTAGCATTTATTAAGTGTGAACAGTTATTGCAAATAATATTTTATTACTCGTATTTTAATTCTAGAAAATTTTCCAGAATTTTGAATTTCTTTAACTATATGTATAATTTCAATTATATAAATTTGTTCTTTGGATGAAATAAATTTTCAAAAAAATAGTAATTAGTGAATGGAGATAAATATTTGCCTGAAAATTATATCTAAAAGTGCTTCATTTGTCAAATCTATCAATTCATGAAAAATATTGCGAAAAAAAGGTAAAATAGTGTATTAAAATTAATATTATACATTTTATTTTAATATGTTTTTCTTTGTGGTGTTTATTCTTTATTTCAAAGAAATTCGCTTAAATAAATGAAGTTATGCTCCCATCCCCTTTTGGTCTTAAAATTTTATAAAAGAATCTGAAAATAAAGTTAATCAGCTTAATAATCAAAACATACATACCATATATCAGTGATCTTAGGAAAACTTAAGATTACATAAAGCATACAAGTATCCATTAAACTTATATTTAGTTGTTGTTACTTATGACACATGGACAAGCCAAAGTCGCTCTGCCTTGGCTATGCGAATTTAAGTCAAGTGCGTCTTTCATTTGATCAGAGCACCGCAAAGGTGAAAGTACGTCTTTGCTCTTTTTAAATCCTCCGATAGATGGCACCACCAGAGGATCCTTTCCCACAATTTTAGCATTGATCTGAAGGGGGAGGAGATTTTCTACAGACCATATTCCACTCAATGTAACTGCTCAACGACAAACCATTCCATGGATTTAACGAACACGTATATCGCATGTACTCGGTATGTCTTTGGGAATTGAACGCCACCCTTCCGAACGGAAGGCATATGCCGTAACCACTAGACTACCATGGACCCTTAAATTTATCTAAAATAACTTATCAAAATTAAAATTACAATTATAAAAGTTGGAAAATATTTTGATTTATTTTTAAAAAAATGTGTATTAAAGTATTTACCTAGAATGGATAGCTTATTTTTTTATAATCCAATCAAAATGAGTGTCTGAAAATGTTTGTCGACAAGCATGCTATATTGGAAATAAATGATAATAATAAGATATATTCCATTTTCTTTCTGAGTTTGGGAATGAAATTATGATCTTTAATGTTTATCTCTGTATAATTATGTCTTTTGACATGCGTGATTTTAATATTTTAACTCAGCATAATTCTAGATATAACCATTAATTCATTATTATTAAAAAATTAATAAGAATTCTATTATTATCAAAATAATCTTCGTAGCTTCGAGTTTTTAAAAATTCTTTGATCAGTTTTAATTTTATAACCATTAACTTGGCCTAATTTTAATATCGGTATGGTATTATAACTTGAAATGCAAAACTCGATTACAGGGGATCTACACTACTGGCCATTAAAATTGCTACACCAGGAAAGCGGCACACCACACACTGAAATTTGCATGACAGGTAGAAATTGCTGTGATATGCAAATGATTAGATTTTCAGCGCATTCATACAAAGCAGGCGACAGTAGCGACATCTACAATGTGTATAAAACCAGAGATTTGACAGCAGTTTTCTCATACTCAATTTCCGTTTCAACGCTGTTTTCGGCATAGAAAGTTGTTTAAATGCCTCCTGTAAGAAGAAGAAATGCCAATCAGCACGTGTCTGACTTTGATCGATGAAGGTTACAGCCCACCGGGATTGCGGTTAATTGTACCGCAATATTGCTGATCGCGTCGGTTGAGACCCCATAACTGTTAGCAGAATATGGAATCGATGGGTTCAGGACAATCATACGGAACGTCATGCAGGATCTCAGTGACCCCCATCACTAACAGCAGAGAAGACAGGCATATTAACCACATGATCACAAGGGATCGTACAGCCACGTCACGAAACCTGAGTCAAGAAATGGAGTAATTCGCAAGTCAACAAGTTTCTGCTCGAACTGTTTGACGACGTTTGCAGCAGCATTGATTGTCTGTACGGCGACCATGGCTTCGGCTACCATTGACGCTGTGTCACAGACAGGAGCGCCTTCATTGGATCAGCGATGAACCTGGACGCGGGAATGGCATCACGTCATCTTTACAGATGAATCTCAGTTCTGTATACAGGACCATGATGGCCGCATCCGTGTTTGGAGGCATCGTGGAGAACGCGCATTGTCAGCTTGCATTGGACATCGCCATACTGGCCGATCTGCTGGAGTGATGGTATGGGGTCCCATTGGATACACATCTCGATCACCTCTTGGTCGCCTTACCGGCACTTTCAACAGCAACCATTACATTTCCCATGTTAAGGCCCGTGGCTCTGCCCTATCTTTGAGGCCCCCCTAATGATTTGTTTCAACAGGATAATGCACGACCGCATGTTGCCTGTACTGTTCTGAACTTCCTTGATACGTTTCTGCACAATACTCCGCAAATTTTCAATGAGATTTACATCACTAGAATTACCAGGCCAATCTAAAATCGTTAGGTTCTATTCTTGTGAAAATTTCTTTGTGCTAGTTTAAAGGTAAGGTCTGCAGGCATATCTTGCTAAAAATACCGACATCACCAGAGAACGTTTGTAACTGTTCAAAGGAGTTTCGGGACAGTTTCGGGTAACACTGTCCCGAAACTCCTTTGCCTAGAAATACTGGACTTTTCAAATTCAACTGCTGTATGAATATTCTTTACAGTCATAGAAGTAGGCTGACAAAAGTTAATAATTCTAGTCCTTTTCTAGGAGTGATATCCCTTTTTACAAATATAAGTCAGAAGCAGACAATTTACACAATTGCCAACACCAAAAAGGATTTGCCAGAAAGTGATGATACTCGGTAAACAGAGACAGCAATGAACAATTAATGAACTATGTTTCGAAACTATATGCATAGAGTGAGAATAGGAGCGAGATCAGGTAGATTGTTTGACCATCGTGCATGGTGATACACGAAGCAATACATCTAGGCTCAGAGTCAATAAACGGAACACGGTCATTTATTTTTAAATATTTTTCTTTCAATATTTAACTTTACTTTTATCGTTTTAGAAATTCACTGGGTTTTTTGAGCATAAGATATGAAATCAAATAGAGTTTGTTTAATCTTAATATTATAATATGAAAAAACAAAAAAAAATTAAAAATCTAATAGACATCGCTTCCAATATTGTTTTAGTTAAAATACATTTTATCTTTAATGCAATATTTATATAATTTAAAAAATAAAATTCAATAATATGTTTTTACACTTACATTAATATAAATGATATAATAATTGAAGCCAATAAAAAATAACTAACATACTTTTAAATAATTGAATAGAAATTGCGAGAAAATGTTAGAGGATTCAAAAACATCATTGGCATCATTTATAACTGCAGTAATAAATTATAATATTGACGATTTTTTGTTAATATATTAAGAAGTTATGTACACATGCACAAAGTTAACAAAAAGATATTTATTTTTGTTTCCACAGAATAAGAGGTATATAATATATAGTGTTTCAATTTACTAATCACTTTTTACAGAACTACTGCATTCTAAAATAGAAATATCTATTTAAAATACAATTTATTTTTGAAAACTGTTTTTGGTGTATTCTGCATTTGTGTCAAAATTTTTAGATGAAAAAAACAATAAACATTTGCACTAGAAATGAAAATGATAAAGGAAACTACTCACTTCTAAAAAGAGAATTTTATATATATGGATATATTTCCATTTTAAATTCCCTCTTTTATATTCATTCTTCAGAATATTTCAAGAACATTCAATATGACAGTCAATTTTGTTTTCTAAGTCTTGATTTTTGAGAAGAGTACTACTCAAAATGTTACACTATGCCAGGAACTAAAACTTCTATTTCAATGCTCAGACGTTCTTTTTTATGTACTTTACTTTAAAAACACTTTTTGTTAAAATGAGACATCCATTTTTATACATTTTATGCTTTTATGTTTCAAAAAATATTCGAATTTAAAAGATGTATGAAAATATTGCTTATATATATATATATATATATATATATATATATATATATATATATGCAGAGAGAGAGAGAGAGAGTTTTTTTTATAAATTTCGTGCATCATTTAAGGTATTGTATAAAATAAATGTAAGAAAGCTACAAATAAAAAAAATCTCTGCAGTTTTATTTATTTTTACTTTCACCAGCTTACAAAATTTGATCAAATGTTGAACATTTAACTTCTGTTTCGCACAAAATGTAATAAAGGAGGCCAAAGAAAAACGTTAGCATAAGTTGAAAGATTTCAAATAAAGTTAATTATTTTCTTTTTAATTAAAGTAATTCAAATAGCCTTACTGATTAATGCAGCTTAAGGCAGTCGATTTATCCAAACCAAATTTTGAATACATACAATTTTGATAAACAAATCCAAATTTTGAATTTATATGTATTTCAATCAATTGATTTCTGAATAATTCAGTTTAGGAGATATTTTTGCTTTGTACTTTTATTTATGAATATTGCGTTTTTTTTATAATCTTAAATAGGTCTATTGATTGTGTAAATTAACAATCGACATTCTTAAAAATTTAATTTGAAAATTTTTCTATTTCTTGTTCTTCTTTTTCTTCTTCAAAAAAAGACTTTTATAAAATGCAGGTAAATGTAACTAAATAATTATTTCTCTGTATATAACTTAATTTGAGTCGTATCAGCATTATAGTGTCATTAAAATTTTGTATAATTCAAAATGTTTAAGATATTGTATTAAGAAAATCTATATTAATATTCGCCTATAATTTTTGATTTTCTTTGTAAGATTTGGTAACTATATCATTTGCTCAAGAAAAATGGAATAATGATATACTTTCTTTATACCTTTTTTTAAATAATTTTGTATAAATATTTTAGAAACAACTTCTGTTCTGTTGATAACACAATATTGTTATTCTCTGAACACTTTGAACATATTTCTTCGTAAGGTTTCGAAAATAGTTTATGATAAAAATTTAATGTTATTTATATATTTTTACAAATAATAAATATAAAAATTCCCTGAAATTTTAAATAAAAATTCGCAAAAATTATTATAGATTCGAAACTGTTGTATAATGTTCCAATACTAAAATTTCCATCCTTCAATGTATCAAGGAATGGAAGTGATGAAACCTTAAACAGTAAGGCACCCAATTGATTACCATCAAAGCTCCACTGTTACCTCACTATATAAAGCACCATACCTTCCGTGAAAGTGAGTTTTTGTAATATGGAAATAGGGATCAAGCATAAACCCCCAGACATGACCTGTTACAACTAAAGTTATCCTTCTACATGGAGTTCTACATTGTGACTACGACATATTCAATGTGTTCCACCCACCATTAGCTAACACAAAGAATGAACGCCTTGGTTGAAATTGGAACACATAACCTTCTAATTACTGAAACGATTCCGACTCATAGATAATTTCAGCAACATCTTGAATGCATAGCAAAGATATAGAATTTTAACTTTCCATATTAAGACATTGATAATTTTCTGTAATTAAAATAACAAAACTTTGCTCATCTTCCGCAGGAAAGCAATAGTAATTTTCTTGAATTCTTAGACAAATGCTTAGTGAAAGTATTGCAAATTGTTACATTAATAAGAAACCTAAGAATTCATTCAAGTGGAACATATTACGGAATATTATCAGGGAATTTTAAATCAATATAAAGTATTTTAAATATATATTTCAAGATTTTGGAGTCGAAAACAATGAAGCATTAAACAAAATAAAGGGCTCATATTAAATAATATTTCATGACTGATCAACATTTAACTGCGAAATTGAAAAACTCTCAGAAGCATAATATGTTTCCTTATTGCTAAAAATATGCTAGCGGTTAGAATTACATTAAGAATATACAACGCACTTCCACATACTTTTTTAACATTATCTAAAAGCATGAAAAACAGATAATGTAGACACTAATTTGAAAAAAATCTTCCCTTTCTGCCAAATATTATTTCTTCTTACTTAATTTGGTGCGTAAATTCTACTAATAAAAAGTTATCTTCTTCTGTCTATTTTAAGCATTCAGAAGGCATGGACTTATATGAGCTATCTATCACCAAAGTAAGGAAATTATATTATATCTTCACACACACACAAATGAGTACAATTATAAACGAGAACCTCACAAAACAGCTTCACAATTTTTGCGAATTATTCTCTTCTTATATTGGTATTAGCAAAAAGATTGGAAAAAAATTACTTTGCGATAAAGAAAAAAATATTGAAGTACTAAATTTCCTAGAGTAAAATTCAGACTGTTTTATCAAAACGTGCGGGGAATAATTTAACATCCATCTTCCAAAACTAAATTATTCTCATTATGTGAATAGTGATAATAATTTTTCCCAATATTTTTTTATTTTTTATTAAGAAGTTCTGAAATATTTTACATCTGCCAGTCGCCATTAGTGAACATGTTTTAACTTTGGCAAGATCGGTTCAGGAATCCCATTATTTTTCCATTGATGGGACAACGACTTTTCTAACCAGGACACTATGGCTTCATTCAATATTTCAAATACTTGGTGATGAAATTATACCACAAAGTATAAAACGCAATGTGTGTCTCCCTTGTTCAAATATTGCAAGGATGGAAATAAGCATTTTCTTATCTTTGAATGTCCTCGTTTGTCACTTTTATTAACTAACTTTTATTTTGACAATTATTTTACACAGATAAAGTTTTTCAAATATATTAAATATTAAATTTGGAAAAACTCCTTATGAATACATTATCAATACATAATTTAAGTTTTTGTATAGGTTTTGAGTGGTCTTTTAAATTGAGTTTAGAAAGTTCAAAGAAATACACGCAAAATTTTAGAATATAATTATAAAACTATTCTAGAATTAGTACAACAAAGTTTTACATTATATTCTTATTAGCAATAAATTTAAAAATTAATGAGTAAACTCAGCTACACTTCAAATATAAATATGATAATCTAATTAAGTATCTTTTATTCATCAGAAATATTTTCATGATGTTAAGGCATTTAAAATATCTCAGAAATCATTCTAACGTTAATGTACAGTACCTTAAGATATATTATATGGCATTTATATTATTGCATTTTTTTAGTTGTATATTCTTTTTTTATTAATTTATTACTTTAAATGTATTATAAATCGGTATCTTTTACGGTTATAAATTCGTTTTTATGAATTTATAAGTATATTATTTTTTTAGTGCATATGATAAATATTTTTCTTTAATTCTTGACATAATATAAAATATTATTTATAGAATTAAACAAAAATATTTATTACTTATCTTGTTTTATAACTTAATGTAAAAGGGAATTAATTAATAATATCTATGGTAAATAACTTTTGTCATGGAAATTATTTCGGATATGAAAAAAAGAATCCTTACTTCTGCGAATAATTTATATGATAAATTAAATTGTTTTGAAACAATAATGAAATATCTTAATTTGAGAAATATATTTAGTGTCCCACTTTGAAAAATGAATATAGATCATTGATATTAAGTATTTTAAAGTTTCAAAGAATTCTTTGTAAAAAAAATATTTTTGTTAAAGTAGATTTGAATTTTTCAAAAAGAAATGTTGAAAAACTTCTGTATATATTTATCAAAATAGTTCATATATCTGGTGTGAAAGAATATTTCCAATATATTTATATTTTCATACAATCGAATAATTTTAATGAGAGGCCTTTTAAGTACAGCTTCCAAAATTGTAATAAGTAAATAATTTCGTATGTGAAAACTTAATAAATACTTTTAGTACTACTTTTATAATTTTAATTAGACAGGGATTTAAAACTGCTTTATACATAAATATGTCTTGCATAAAAAGATTACAGCTTGAAAATACTAAATAATGGTTTTCGTTTTTTTATCTTTTTTAATAACGACAAAACTGAAGGATTATAATAAATGTTCAATGACTAAATCAAAAATATATAATTCAACCAAGTTTTTGTAATTTGATAACATTCGTTTTATTTCGAAAAGTAAAATAACCAATCATAAATAAAAAATATATATGACTTTTAATTAAAAATAATTACGTATCATTTCCAGGGTTTTAAGAGATTTTGAATAACTAGCGTAATCATTTTTAATCCACCCAATCCATAACTGTATAATAAGTTTTCTCCCAAATTTTTTAACGCCAATTTTTCACCAAGATTAATTTTCAATCAAAGCGGATCCGCAAATCATGGCAACTTCTTGCTTCCTGTGAATGACATAAACAAAATAAAAAATGATAACGAAGAAGCATAAAAAAACTCCAATATGCTTTACATCAATTCGTGGTGCCCAATAACTTTGTCACATAAATAAATCGGAAAAGGATCTGCAATAAATTTTTAGACATAAAAATAATGTGCTAAGTGAAATATATATATATATATATATATATATATATATATATATATATATATATATATATATAACAGAACAAAAATAATACTACTTACAAAATTCATAAGCAAATCTCATATATTGCTTTCTAATTTTATAAAAGAATATTTTCATAAAATTCAACTAAAAAAACAAAGCATTTGCATTTGAAAATCAATTGGGCTATAAATTTTAATTTTCAGTGTTTTTTTTTATAATTTGTAGATTTTATATCAAATAATTATGTGGAAAAACATTTGCTTTTTTTTTTGAAAGAATTATATTACACAAAAAAATAACAATGAAGTATGCATTTTCTTATTTTAGTATTAATATATGTATACATATATATATATATATATATATATATATATATATATATATATATATATATATATATATATATATATATATATATATATATATATATATATATATATATAATATTCATAGGCAATTTTTAGAAAAATAAATTAATTACAATCTCATTGATGTCGGAAGAGATGTCTTTCTATTTTAATGTTTTAACTATTTCAATTAAAACAAAAGTTAGATGTTCAGTACTTTTGGTTATTATATTTATTAGAAAAAAATTTCTTAAGGGAAATTAGCAAAATTTCTTTGAAAAATGTGTGTTTATTTCTTAATTATTCCTTTAAATTTGTATTTTAAAGCACTTAATAAAAGGGCATTTACAAAATAATCATTTGATATAATCTTATACAAAGTATTCTGATTCCATATAAAAATATTAATTATCGGATTCATTGTATTTTATGTACATTTTCAAAGGAATAAGTTATTATTGAAATTCAGAATAACAACTTTATTAATTTATATTGATTGGTAATTTTTAAATGTAAAAAAAACATTCAAAAGACCTGAACATCTTGTGATCTGA
The DNA here is from genome assembly GCA_037975125.1 of Latrodectus hesperus. Classification (NCBI taxonomy): domain Eukaryota; kingdom Metazoa; phylum Arthropoda; class Arachnida; order Araneae; family Theridiidae; genus Latrodectus; species Latrodectus hesperus. The sequence continues at coordinate 50,270,881 of CM075856.1, forward strand.
TCGTATTTATAGATTATCTTGTAGTTAGGGTTTGTTATCATCTATAGATCGATTTTATTAAATGCCAAATACTTTATAATAAGGAAATACAAATATTTAAATCAATGGTTTTTTTTCTCCATTATTTTTCTCTATCAGTTTAGTTAAGTTTATAGTAAGTAATAAAAAATTCTAAAAAAAAGCGAAAAAGCATATGATACTCCAAAACTCCTCTATATTGTTTATAAAATCTATAAAAAGCATGGTTCTTCCTTCTCATTCGTTTTATGTTTTATTATTAATGACAATTTTGTATTTCAAGAAATTAATTATACGACATATTTCTATGATATATGTGTCTGGAAGCCACCAAAAGTGACGGTAACTTAAGAAAACAATATTACAGCTTACAAGGGGGGGTAGACATTTTAACTGCATACAGAACTCAATTATTCAACGAAAAATATTATAAACTTGAGACTACTATAAAACTACTAAAATTTAATCTATGAAGGAGTAACCTTATAAGAGAAAACACTTAAGGTTAATTAATTTGTATGAATATGGCATTATAGAAATTTTTTGCTATTCAGATAATACATTTACTTCCAATTTAGTTGCTATAAAATATGAATAATGTTTTTGATATAATCTGGTTTAATATAAAACTGTGTAAAATCATAAGAATGTCCTCATTTATTTCCTTCTTCATAAGAGGTTTGTAACTTAAAATATATAATGTAAAACCTATAATAATTACTGTTTATGCCATAAAAAGTATTTTTTTTCAAATATTCTTTCAAAGATATCTCTTTTAAATTTAAATTTAACATTTTATATAGCTACAAATATTTTGCGAAAATAATTTTATCTGACATGGAAAATGTCTTCACAGTTTTATTAAGCTTCTCATGAAGAATTGTAGTCTTAAATAAAATCATATGAGTTCACACAGCTGAACAATTATTTCAAAAATTCAATTTTACAATCACGAAAAATTTGCAACTTCCTTCATATATTTGCATTATTTGAATGATAAAAAGTAAGGCTTTGTTGTAATCTTAAATTAAATAATAAAAGTCTTAACGGTTTATGCATTGAATATTTTTTTCAACTATGCCTTAGAATAATTTATACATCAGTTTATTTATTTTAAATTTGCTTACAAAAAAGGTATACTTTACTTCTTTAATTGTTATTGATTATATTTAAATAAAAATTGAAATATGTTAAAACAAAAACAGTACTAAGCAATTTAAATTGAAAGAAATGAAAAAGTTCATAAACAATGAAACCGAGATGTTCTTAACATTTCTAGATTTAAAAGTAAATATAAAAACAAAGAATTTTGAGAATTTGGTTTCAGACTTATGAATATGTATCTTACATCATTTATTAACTGCAACGTACTTTTTCAACCGCGTCTTGTGCAGATTTCTTTTTTTTTCTGCTATATTTTTCTTCCACTCTCATTTTTCATTTATATGTTTAACTTACTTGAAATAAACGCTGTGATATGTTCATGCATCTTTCTCTTTTCCTCGTTTCCATTTTCAGAGAGTTTACTATGTTTAATACCCAATATTACCGTAAAATCATTAAACAAATTGCTATTTTTTAATACATTTAAATATCAAAATAACTAAAAAAGAGATACATTGATAGATGGAAAATATCAAATTAAAATATTATTGTTTTAAACATACCAAAAACTGCCTTACTCATCCCATTTTTTGTAAGAATTTATGGCAATATCTAATTTGCTATTAAAGGTAAATATTTATTTTTAAGATAAATGCTTTTGTGATTTACGACTGAGAAAGTGATAGTTATATCTGTATGACTCCTCCATCCATTCAGGATATTAAAAAAGGAATATTAATACTTACGAAAACCTTAACTTTATGACAAATCAATGTATATAAAACTTTGTCTTTTTTTAAAAAAAATAATGTTTCCTGATTTCAGTGGAATTTATTTCTTTGGCTACAGGACAAATTTCCTTTTAAAATAATTAAAGAAATTTCCTTTTAAAATAAAATATCTGCTTTAAAAGAGTAACATAAATGAATTTACCATTCAATTCAAAAGGATTTTAGGAATGTTGTTTTGAGTTTATTATTGAAGAAAAACTAAATTTCAAAAGCGATTTTAAGAAACATTAGATAAATTAGTATTTTTTAACTAAGTAATACTTTTAATAATAAATGAGCTGTAGGCATATGTTTAACGAACAGATTAAAATACCAAGGACCTATAATACTGTATGCATTTATTAACAGTTCTTATTTACTTTTATCACATTTCACTTTAATTTATCTAATTAAAGATGTGGAATTTTACTTTCTTCTATTTAATCTTAAGAAACTTTCTAAAAGCTACTAAAAGAGACACATGGATAAATAAAAATTTTGATGCAAATACATTGATAATTATATTATTATAAATAAAAATTTGATGTGTATCGTATTAATAAAATATTATATATTTATTATCAATAAATATTAGAAAAAGCGAGGAAACACAATAATTCTGGTTACTAATTAAAAATCTATAAATATTAAAATCCAGAGAAAATGACAGTTTCGAATGTGTTCTTGTCTAATGCCCTGCCAATCCTATCATTACAAGGGGTGGAAGTAATGGCATTAGGATATAGTTGGGCACCCAGTGGGTGTACTGTTGTAGCCGCGAAAGAGTCTTCAGAATTTAGAAGCAGGGGAAAAAAACTCTTGGTCTACTACCCACACAGGTATCATTTCATATAAAAGACAATGCGATTGCAACATATTTGACATGCCTCAATCGCCTTTAGGTAGAGATTCGAGCTAACTACCATCGGATAACGAGAACATCAATCAGCCTATTATGGCATAATCAATCAGCAGCTTTCAATCCTGAATATCATTTTAAAAATATTCAAAAATTCGTAGTTAAATAATGAAACTAAATAAAAAATTTTAATATTTTAAACTGCTGAAAAGAATTTTGACTAATATCATTGTGAATAATTATTTTTTAGAAAATAGAGTACATATCGTAATTGTAATTTTTACTAAAACTGATATATTTCCCTTAATTTATGAAATTACGACATAATTAAAAGCAACATAGTTGTAAATGTATCACAAAAAACAATAGGAAATAATTTATTTTTATTGCGTTTATTGATAATAAGATTTTGTGTAGTTTCGATAAAATTTAAGAATGTTTCACAGAAATGTAGTTTGAAATAATGAACAAAACTCATTTCTTAACTTACAATTTAAAATACCTTTTATATCACTTTTTGGAGCAATAAAACACATTATCATAAAAAATCCAAGTATTTTTAACCTCAAATAAAGGATATGTTACAAAATGAACTTCATATTCTGAAACAAATTATTTCAGGTTTCATAAAATTAACATTAGTTGCATTTAGCTAAATAAAAATAGTGAATTGCTCTATGCTGCCACATAAAAAATATCCCTGAAACAATGAAATTAAAAGTATAATATTTTAATTAATAACAGAAGTGCCAAGACTTTTTTCATTAATTTTATACTGCTAGAAAATGCGAGTCATCATAAGAACTTGCAATGAATTTTTGATTTATAAACTTCTAGAAATATCATTTTGAAAATTGCTTACAAATTTTACATAATTCATAAACATATAAGTTAATGTATATTTTAAAAATAAGATTCAATAATAATAATTATTAATTTAATATTTATTAGAATAAATTTGTTCAAAGTTAAAGCCTACATTTATTTATTAAATGAATGAAAAATCATATAATATATGCATGTATATATTTATATACATATATATATATATATATATATATATATATATATATATATATATATATATATATATATATACACTACTGGCCATTAAAATTGCTACACCAAGAAGGAATGCAAATAACAGAACTATATTTATTGGACACATACATTATAGTGGAAATAACAAGTGATTAGATTTCGAGGAAATTAGGATGTATGAAATCAGGATTGAGAAATCAGTACCCAGAGCAGCCACCTCTGGCTGCAATAACAGCATTTATCCGCCTGGCCATGAAGTCAAACAGAGATTGTAAGGCATGTACGGGGATCTCAGTCCATGAAGCTTCAACACTATGCCACAGTTCATCGACAGTAGTAGATGGTGAGTGATGGCGTGCCAATCGCTCGGAAACCATTGACCACACGTTCTCAATTGGTGACAGGTCAGGAGAACGTGCTGGCCAGGGTAACAGTCGAACCTGTTCTGTATCAAGGAAGTTCAGAACAGTACGGGCAACATGCGGTCGTGCATTATCCTGTTGAAACAAAGCAATAGGGAGGCCTCGAATATATCGCAGAGCCACGGGCCTTAACAAATCGGAAATGTAACAGTTGCTGTTTAAAGTGCCGGTAATGCGAACAAAAGGTGATCGAGACGTGTATCCAATGGCACCTCATACCATCACTCCAGCAGATGAGCCAGTAGGGCGGTGTCCAATGCAAGCTGGCAATTGTCCTGAACCCATCGATTGCATATTCTGCTAAAAGTCATGGGGTCTCGACCGACGCGAGCAGCAATATTGCGGTACGATTAACCGCCATCCCGGTAGGCTATAATCCTTCCTCGATCAAAGTCAGACACGTGCTGATAGGCATTTCTTATTCTTACACGAGGCATTACAACAACTTTCTTTGCCGAAAATAACGTTGAAACGGAAATGGAGTATGAGAAAACTGCTGTCAAATCTCTGGTTTTATACACATTGTAGATTTCGTTACAGTCGCCTGCTTTGTATGAATGCGCTGAAAATCTAATCATTTGCATATCACAGCAAGTTCTACCTTTCATGCAAATTTCACGAGTGTGGTGTGCCGCTTTCCTGGTGTAGGAATTTTAATGGCCAGTAGTGTATATAAATAATGCAGAATAAAAATTAAACTATATGGGCTTACAGTTGAAATAGAATATTATTGTTTTTTTATATATATCAAAATAAATTTCTCTCTTGTTCTTTATGCAAAAAAAAATGCAAATTAATAATAATATTTTAGCAAAAAAAAAAAAAAAAACTCATTTGTAGAAGAAAAAAAGCATCTCAATTTTTTGGGGAAAAAATTAAAATCCTGAATAAATACCTTCAAAAATTTATATTTTTCATTAGTGCAAACAAATACAAAATTAATTTTATTGCATTTTTCGCTAAATGTTCGCTTATTAATTCGACCTATAACTAAATGTAATATCTGAATTTTAGAAATCTTATATAGTCATGTTAGACATATATAAACATAAACTATTATATTGTTGGTCATTATACAGTTCTTTGCAACATGTTGGGGAAAACTGACTTGTTCCACATTAAATTAGAAATATTACCCGATATGTTCACGAAATTATTGTAAAAAGCCTTAATGTAATAAAAAAATTGTATTTTTTCCTACTTATATAATATATATATTTTCTATTTAATAATTTATTCTAAATGATTAACAAGGATATATGATTAAAAACGTCCTCATATACTTTTCATGATATCTTAAATTACTAGCGATCTCATTATATATAGACTATTCCAAAATAGAAACTTACTTTACAAAATAAGAAATTTATAGCAGAAAGTAAATTAGTAAGTAATTTAACCATTCAAATATGTAAATCTGTATTAAAACGTTCTATCTCTATTTAGACCTAATCATAATATTTTTTATTTATGTCCAAGAAACTTTTTTCTGGATGTAAGCAAATAACATTTTTCCATGGTCAAAGTCTTTGAGCTTTTTGTGTAGAAATAATAATTTATTTTTATAGCCCAAATAAAAGTAAAAATAGAATGCAGGGACATTTGTTGAAGTGTTAAATTTAAATATTTTATTTATGAATGCTTAACCCTATATGTGTTACTCAACTATATTTTAAACAGTTGTGAGGTTTTTATTCAACAAACATTTTTTAATACAACGAGTTTCAGTAGATAAAAGCATTTTAAATTAGTTGAAAATAAATTATTTCAAATTAAGCAACTTCAAAGTCTATTCCTCTTAAGGCAAAGGAATAACATTTAAGTTTGCTGTATTCAGAAGGTTAATTACTAAGATACTAATTATTTCACTGCCTTAACTAATTTATACATTTAGCTAAGTTTTGAATGTTTTCAGGTATACCTTAATTTATAGAATATATCTACTTTAATCACTTTGAAAATAAAATTAAGAGTGAGAGGATTTATTTGTTTGTAACTCAACGATAATTGTTTGCACACTATTGCTAATTAGACCCGACAACTAATCCCAAGATGGGTTTCGAACTCAGAAACTGTGATATAAGAGAGCTATTTATTCAGCTACCAACTTGGCTAAATGAAAAAAATTAACTTCACATTGAAATAATCCGATTTATGTAATTTACACTAATTTCAATGATAAAGACAAATCTTTTAGTATATTACAGTAAATTTTATGGAGTAAGAAAGTTTTTTAGAATATTCAGAACAAAATTATACAGACCAAAATAAGTCATTTTAATGCTTCTAAAATAAAAAGATTTTTTTCTTACGTGAATAAGGTGAAATGCTCTCCATTATAAAAATTATATATAATAAATAATAGTAATTTCAATTATTAAATTTGCCATACATACATATATATATATACATATATATATATATATATATATATATATATATATATATATATATATATATATATATATATATATATATATATATATATATATATATATATATATATATATATATATATATATTTATATATATATATATATATATATATATTTATATATATACATAAAAATGGGAGCATTCACACATATTTTTCTAAAATATAAATTCTGACACATGACTTTTTTCTAAAAATGAGAGATAATCACTTTAACATTTAAATATTTATATTTTATAAGACAGAAAATTTATAACATATTTCAATAATTGTAATAAATGTTATAATTATAAGATTTTTGGATGAAACTGTTTTATGATTGAATATGTTAATATAAAACACATAAAAGGATTCTTACCAAAATTATATATCTCAAACGCAAAACAATTATTTCTTCCACTAAAAACAGTAATACATAATATTCAGTTTTCATTTTTCGGAACCACATCTATTAAAATCTTTAGAAGATCAACTACTTGGAAGAGAAACCTTTCAGATTCGAACATATTTGGGATTTTCAAAAGTGTTACAGCAGTTTTCTTTATTTGTTAGGCTATCTGGCATATGATGTCAAATTATAAGTTGGTTTTTTTATCAAAATTAGGATAATCTTTAAAGAAAACGGCCATTTACTTTAAAGAAACTAAAAAAATAGGTTAAAAATGTTTTATTTATATAAAGCAAAATACGATTAAAAAGAAAAGAACGAATGTTAAAAATAAGATATTTTGGTGAATTCGGTTTATCAACAACATTTATTTATTTTTATTGCATGTATTTCCCATTTTTTTTAATTGAGTAATTTTAAAAAGTTATCTATATAAACTGCAACTTTTATATTAACATTTCTATGATAACTTATCCATTTTTGAGTCATTTATTTAAGGAAAGTGTTATTTTCTTAATGAATGCGATTTACTCAACCAAATCTTTATAAATCACATTTTTTACATAAAACTCTCATTTAACTGGACACAGGCCAGGAAACAAGTCTTGGACTTTCTTCAAAAAATTCAGACAGTCTCAAGGAAATAATAGAAAAATTAATGGATATATTGACTATTCTTCTAGGAAGTAGGTTTCTTTATTTTTACTTTTTATTTAGCGTCTCTTTAAGAAGTTACAAACTCAAACTTATTCAGTTCTTTTTAAGCAGGAAAGCTAAAAGTAATGATGTTTCATTTTGGTATACATATATATAGTTAATGAAACTACACAAGCTATTTCGTGTGAGGCATTGACTTTCACAAAGGTACATTTACAAAGAATTTTGTGCTTTTTGAATGCAAAAAATTCATATGTATGCTCATTAAGACTAGAAATAAGCATTTAGTAAATCAGTTTTGTAAGCTTATTTATATATTAACTTTGTAAACTATTATATATAATTGTAATGATATAATTTCTCCAGTTTATTATAGCGGAAAAATTTCCAAAATAGCTATTGATTCAGAAACAAAAACTTTTATTAGAAGAAAAAATAATAACTTGATGTTAATTTACACTTTGTGAGCGAGACTGAAATTTGAATTAGTTGAAAAGTTGAAAAATATCTTCATTAATGTGATACATCAACTACTATAATGACAACAAATTTTTATAGTTATTGAATACTCTAATGGCAACAAATCTTTATCATAAAATTGCATTATGGTTGACTGTAAAAAATATTATATCAAATTTTAGTTGAATTTAGAGAGTCTTGAACATGGGAAAATTTGTTATTTTTGTACTTATGTAAAAAAACGAATAAATTCAAGTATAGGAATAATTTATGGATAAGATTCTTGAATAAACGAGATATTAATTTATTTTTATATAAGTAAAATTTATTTCCAATACATTTTTCTATAGATATAAATTTATTGCAGTCCCAAATATCCCTCTAGATTAGATACATTATTCTAATCTAATAAATCGCAAAAAATTTTTACCTTAAACATTGCCAATTATTTCTCGTTTTTATATCGTAATGTACTTGGTATTCCCAATTATGCACATGCATTATATATCTTAAAGAAATTTTATCAGTTCAAACACACTTAATCTTACATTATTAGTTTTAAAACTAATATGAAAAAAAATAAAAATATTATTAAAATTATTCATATTTTATTTTTTATAAAACCCTTAAAAGCCACATTTAAGTTTAACTGCTATGACATATATTTTTTAAGTAAATTTAAACATAATATAAAATAATTTTATTAATTTATGTACTTAATCCAGCACTCATAAACTAGTTTGATTAATTCAAAATAATTGTTTTCGAAAATAGATATGTGTATTACAGGGGAACAGTTATTATAAATCGATTATGCAATATAGTAAATGACCCATTTATCTTGCAATCGATTCTCCAAGTTTGAATAAATGCCGTTTCACATTTATGGGACTAAAATCAATGTTTCAGAATATTTGATTCCCGATACAGAATAAAATTTTTCCTTTAAGTTTTATAATGTCAAAACCATTTATTTAAATTGTGTAACTGTACATGAGATCCTATAACCTATTCAGAATTTATTGTTAATTCACCACATTCAAATTACATTATTACCCAATAGTTTATTTAGTTCTAACACACAAACAATTTTTAATAATGATGAACAGATCTATTAAATTTTAGGAAAATTTTAAGGAATATATGTTGTTGAGATACATCACTCCAATGATGATAACAAATTGCAGTATTTCTTTTAAACAACACTAAACTAAAAAATTAAAAATATTTGTAAATTAATTTAAAAATACCCTCACAGCATGAAAATTTATTTTATCTGAAGTACATTCATGCATGTTGAAAATTATTTTAAAAATAATTAAATTCGGAAAAATTATGCTGAAATCAAAAAAGATAAGAGTTAGAAAAAAACAAACCTTCAATTTCTAAATACTTTTCATGAAGCATTGACTTCTAAAAATAGTGTTTTCCATAAACAAGTTTTACACCATTTAAAGTATGGATTCTCTTTACCAAAGTTAAGTTAGGAAAATTTTATAGTCTCAACAGAGATTAATAAATAAATATTAATGTCAAAAGATAACATATTAATTTCCAATGCACCATTTAGATTCGAAATTAAAATAGTATATAACATAGAATATTTCCTTAATCTAGATGTTCTTGGAATGTAATTATTTTGTAACATATAACTATCTATTTATACTACAACCACTCATGTTCTTTCTTTAAGTTCTCCAAACTTATAAACATTACAACATTTTTAAGAAAAAAATATAATTTGCTATCACATATTTTTTCGCTCCAAACCCTGAGACACGACCAAATATATATATATATATATATATATATATATATATATATATATATATATATATATATATATATATATATATATATATATATATATATATATATATATATATATATATATATATATATATATATATATATATATATATATATAATATATGTGTGTGTGTGTGTGTGTGTATCTATGATAAACATTTTAAAATATATTTATTATTATATTAAATAAATAGTTATTAATTATGTAAACATAAAATATTTGTATATTAAAGTGTTAACTCATTTTGATAGTGCATTATTACATAAAATTAAAATCTATCCAGTATATTTGTTAATTGACATAACTGACCATCAAGACAAATTTGAATACAAAAATTTATATTTAAAAAATCTTTCAATGATTTAATTTAGTATGCTTTATTACCTTAACCTCATAGAAATTGATTAAGTAAGTACGTCATTTGTTTTTCTTTAAATGAAAGGCATTATTGTAATAATATTCGGAAGTGGGATGAGGTGATAAAATTATTATTAAATTTCAATTGATTAGTGTATTAGATAAATAGAAACGTTTTGTTTTAGAGAATTGTTTGGCAAATTAATATTTAAGTTACTTTAAAAATTAGTTTAAATTTCAATAAATTTGAAATCCTATACTAGAAAAATATTATTCTTTTATTGTTCAAATATGCCAACACAATAAAGAACAGAACAATTTCATGTAAAAATCAGTGCACATTAATTAATGGAATTTATAAAATACTAAAAAGGAAAGGATTTCCGAATTGTAAAATTTTGTATTTTAGAATATACTATTTAGAAATAAGTAAAAACTATAAGAAATAAGTAAATTACCATCAAATATCTTATAAATATAAAAAAAGTAATATTTTCATAGAAACTCGTAATTAGAGAAATTCTATGAAGTGTACATGTTTAAAGATTTCAACCTAATAAAATTTTAAGAAACAAAGCAAAAGCATATTTTATGATTATAGATAATGTTTATTAATATAATGTTAATGCATTTATAATGTTTATTAAACCTCGAATGGTTTTTCAATAATTTATGGAAAAAAACAGAAATAATTTAATTAAATAGAAAAATAAATATTTTGCTTTGTATTTTCATGATACAATCCCAAAATAGTAACTAAAAAGTAACGTATGTAGATAGATATTGTGTTTTAAACAAAATCATATATAAGAGAGAATATATTTTTTTAGACTTGGTGTAAACGTAAAAAATAACTTTTCAGCTTATTTGAGGTAAATGTTAATTAGGAGTTACAAAGCATTTTTCCTCTATCTTTATTAATGCTTTTTTCTTAACATTTACAATTATATAAACTATTTTGTCTAAAATAAATGATTCGTTAATATAAATAATACTATGCTACAGCATGCATAGAAAATTACTTTCTCATTCGGGAATATATATTTTAACTTAATCTCTAAAATTGTAATTTTCTAAACTATGTAGTAAATTTAATTTTAGAATATCTTGTTTATGTATATCGTTTCAGTAAACATTTTTGATTCACATGTTCAGTGAAGGTGCTTCATATATATCATGTAAAAATTACCTGTATAATGGAGAGAGCATTTGTGATCAATTCATTGAATACTGATATATACATTTATTAATTTAATATTCTTATAATAAACTGATATAATTTTGTCTAAATAATTTATTCCTTTTATTTGACAGTTTTTTTTGTTATTTATAATTTACTTAATTTAAACAAACAAATATCTTTTAAAATTTAAATATTAATTAAAAAGCTTTACAATCCATGGTTTAATAGTAGATCAGATTTCTATATATATGAGATCATTACATTTTGGTGAATTATTTCTTCTTATGCTAATATAATTTGATAGTTTTATTTATGAAAATATCTTTTATAAATGTATCTTCATTGATGGCTATAAAAAGTATGATGAAATTATGTTTGCAAACTCCTCATTAAAAGCACAATAATAAAAAGATTTACAACAAATTTAAAAATAATAATTTAAAGGATGATAAAATTCCAAAAAAAAAAAAAACGTTATACTATTTTCAGTTTTTTTGTATAATATACCTTTTGTTTGTATATTATATTTAATATTGTGTTTTATAAATAATAAATAAAATATAAGTTTTAAGCAATTTTAATTACTATTTCACACGGGGTTTATAAGCAAATTGTTTTAAAAAATAAAATCTTTAAATCACACAGCAGTATTTCTTATGTATCTGCTATATAAATTTGATATTCTCCAAAATATTCTCATATTTAAAAAAATATATTCGAAAGTAAACTATTATATTATTTCATTAGTATAAAAATTTTTTTTATATTCTGTAGGTAACATGCATTCTCTGTTAGAAAATCTGAAGTAAGAAATGAGGAAAAATTTAATACAAGTTCCAAATATTAGGAAAAATAGTATAGATGCTGGAATTTAGGGTATATAAGTATTGTTTTGTTATTTGTTAACAAATTTTAAATAATAGTAATTTACAATTTAGAATGCTTGAATTTGCAAAATATAATGCTTTTATGTATCTTCCCTGAGCAAAATTCTCCTGATCATCAAATACATACCATAAATCTTATCTCGATATCTCGCCACTCTCAAATCACCATTTCAGTATCTTTCTCATCTGTAGAGCCGCCACGTGTCTCACTGATTGGTCGTTGCATTTTACCGAAACCCGTCATGATTATCGGTTTCCGTAATGTCCATCATTAAATTTTCCACTCTGTACTTGGATTTTATAGCTTACTACTGAATATCCAGCACGCCAGCTGAAAGTTTTGAAAGTATTAAGGCGAAAATATAGTTTTTTAAAGCAATCATATTTACAAATATAACTTTTGATAAAATTACAGCGATAGATGATAAAATGATTCCATTTTACAAAGTCAGCAATTTTAATTATTAGGCATGTTATTAACTTAAAAACTATAATTTCAAACTATAAACCTGCTTTATCAGTATATTTAATATAAAATAATCCTATAAATTATATGCATTATTTTGAGTACTAAATGTGTTTATATTTTTAAATCAATGAAAAAAACTCAAAATTACTATATATTAATACAAATGAGAAATATACTTTTATTATATATTAATAAGAAATTATTCGTATAGTTACATGTCTGTATTCACAAAACAAAACGAATGTATGAATGCATGTATGTATTTAAATTTAAAAAATTTAATCGGTATTTATATATGCAGAATTATTTTACATTATAAATGTTCAACACAATCCTATAATTAATTATTTATGATTTATGATATTTCTATATCATGACAGCTATTTCTTTTCCTCTGTATATATATATATATATATATATATATATATATATATATATATATATATATATATATATATATATATATATATATATATATGTATGTATATATATATATATATATATATATATATATATATATATATATATATATATATATATATATATATATATATATATATATATATATATATATATATATATATATATATATATATATATATATTCGAAATACTCGAAAAGATAGCTAAAACTATCCAATAAATATTGAACATATAAATATAGTTATATCAAAAGATAGTCATACTAAACACTGCTAGCCATCGTAAATGCCGTACTCTGAATTAAGCATACAAATAACAGGAAATTTACAATATGCATTAGTGGAGGTGGGATACGCAAATGATTAAAATAACAGCGTAGACGCACATTACGCGTGCCTGTGACACCACTTCAAAGCAATACGAATATTTAAGGCTTGGTGATTTCAACAATTTCAAATTCGTCAGTTATGTTTTTCTTTTGTTTTTTCAAAAAAAAAATGATCAATTATGTCTCTATAAGAAACAGCGGTCATTTTTGATGAAGTATCCCAGTTCAACAGATGAAGTGGACAACAGATAAAGCATAGTGGACAACCGAGATTGTGGATTATCTTTCAGGGAAATTGGTAGTCATGTTGGGTGAAATCAAACATCTATAATGCTGATATGTGATCGTTAGATGCATTAAGGTACGAAGGACCAATGTGTTTGATCGCATCCACCTCAGTGCATAACTTCACTTGATGACAGGCAAGTTGTGCGCATGGAAGTGATGGATCGCTCAGCCACATCACGAACTGTAGCACAGCACATTCATCGTTTGACACATCATCCAGTTTCTGCACAAACCATTCTACGCCGTTTCCAGCTGAATGATCTGTCCACAAGACGTCCATTGCTTCTTCTACCCTTGACGCAGAATCACTTACGTCTCCGCCGCAAATAGTGAGATGAACGACGAATGTGGACGCCAGGACAGAATGAAATTGTCTTTACTGACGAGTCATGTTTCTATCTGACACACCACGATTTTCTCATTCGAGTCTTCAGACCCGTAGAGAAAGGATGCTGAACAGCTGCGTTATGCACAGCTACACTGGTCCTGCACCTGGGCATTATCGTTTGGGGCGGTACTATGTTATCACTCTCGCACTCCATTATTGTGAATGTCCAGTATTTTTAACAGCCAGTGCTACAGTTTCGAAGTGTTGGAGACAGTTGACATTGTTTACCTTCAGGGCTTTCTCACAGACATATTTCAACAGGGTAATACGGGAACACATGTGATACGCAATGTCCAAGGGTTCTTCATAAATCACCAGATTGGATTGCTTCTTAGGCCAGATCACTTTACGGATCTTTAGAAAATAGAAAATATGTGGTTTCTTGGATACTCAACGAGTGATCTAGATTACATTCCCTGCTGCCACACCAGATTAATTTTGCTAACGTATGGAAGCTGATTTATCTGTTGTACCTAAAGAACACATCCAAAGTCTCTTTAAATCATTACCGAGGCGTGTGGTAGTGGTAATCTCCAACAATGGATGGCCACTGATTTTGGCAGAAACCACACTTCACAGAAGTCTCTAAATTTCATCATTTGACACTTGGTTTCAACATGTTATGTACAAAATAAATTGCGTTCTCTACAAAAAATAAAAGTATATACAAATTGTTGGAGAGATCACATTTGAATTGAAATGACCTTTACAAATCAGGAAATCCATAAAAGACATAGTTAGAAATTGTTACTTCACTCAGTGGCACGTCATGTTGTTGTAATTTATTTAGTGTTGATGTAAGCCTAGAGAATACATATTATGATTTATTTAGTGTTGATCTAAGTATAGAGAATACATGGCTATTTTATTTAAAAATTTAAACTTAGAAAAAGAATTAAAATGAAAAAAATTTATTTCATTAAATGAGATGTCAAAATTAGGTCAATGATTTAGGGAGTTAAACAATAAATATATAAATGATTGTCTAAAAATGGCTCACCATTCATCAACATCAATTTTTGACGATTTGATTGCAGTTATCAAGAAATCAATGGGAAATACCAAGGTTTTTGTCGCAGAGAGAGATTATATTTCACAAATGTCTGTCGATATATTTTACAAGGAATCTTCTATTTGCAAAGGATTCAAATATAAATCTTTGACCTATTATTTTCTGAATTTTAACAAATAGTCTGTAACAAAAGTAAAAAAAGAATGATAGAGCAAAACTATATAACAATAAAAAACAAATTATACCCATGAAAACCTAACAGTTATAACACAGTAGTTGAAAAAATTTAACATAAATCTATCATATTTGAATGGGCTATGTTAAATTTATAGAGTCAGAAAGGCATTATTTTTTCTGTGTAATGATATCCGTAACCGAAACTGCAATACCTCGTTAACATCAAAATTTTATAAATGTACAACCAAGGCAAAACATAATCATGTTTAGTGCATAAGAGTTCACTGCGTACGTCATTTCTGTTTCTTTCGTATGTTATTTTGTGTTTCTTTCTTTTCTAAAAAACATTTTCTGTTTATATTTTCTCAAAATGTTATGCCTCTGCAGAATAGCATCGTACACTTTAGAATGATAATGTTTAGCTTGCTTGACATAAATAGCTTGCTTTACATGACAGATCTTTTGTGCATTATAATGCTTTGCCTTCATAATTTTTTTAGAAACTAATCTACTAGTTTTAATATCAATACCACAAGGTAGATAACACACTATTAAATTTTTATGAATACGTAAATGAGAGAAATAATAGGTATTAAGTTTAACACATGCATTTGCTAGGTGCAACCTAAACTCAGTTGTGGAAATAAACTCATTTATTAGTTCTTCGTAGTGATTTCTTTGATGAAATCTACTGGGATTGTGAATAGTGAATCAGATGTCAGTTTTGATGCCTAAGTGAATAGCAAAACAGGATGGGAATATATTGCATGGCATTCGAATATTTTATTATTTTTCTGTGTACTTATATCAAACAATAATCACTGTTTTAGATAGTGAAAATATATTGCAAAGAAAGAAACTGAAATATCTCTTAAGCACTTACTAAGATATTTGAACATTTATATTGGTTAAAAATTTAGGGAAGGCTCTATTCACACTAGCAGCTGAATATATTCATTATTAGAAAATGCATACAATACCGAAAATAATTTATTATGGTTTATGGTGCATGGCTTGAATACACAATAAAGCTACAGAGTCATAACATAACAGAAAATTAACAGTTAGAATTCTCATATAAGAACAGAAAAGGAATGAAGTTTATCTACGTCTATCCCATACAGCAATATGAGTGAAGAGACTCTATCAACTATACCACTCTATCAAATGGTCACTTGCAATGTGGACTTTCAACAATACCACAATCCACGGATGAAATCATTTTGATACTGTTGAGAGAACAGGAATAGTTTTGACAGTTTAATATCAAAACATTTTTTGGCTTTTAAGTTTCTCTTTAATTATACCAATGAAAATGCATTCCTATCGGTTGAAAAACTTAGCTGCAACTTAAGCCAAGATCACCAAGTTAACAATTCATGTTGCTGGAAACGTTTCTGAAATGTTGACTTAGAAAATTTGTAATCTTGTAAACAACACCATTTCTTAATCTATAATTTATGAGAAGAATATGCTGTAAAGCGTAAAGGTAACATGCTTGCTTTCATAGCTGATAGTGATGATGGATGTTGACATATAATGGTGTAGGAATGTATCACTGCCATGAACGTATTGATATTATATTTTGCCAGTTATCATGGAATTTTAACAAATGGAGACAACAATATTGCACTACAATAAATCACAATCCCAAAACAACCCCAATAGTTTTTAACCAAAGTCAGAAACATGTTTTATGTATTTACCGTTCCTACATGAGGTGTTATAACCTTTCATCTAACAACAACGTTCAAATATAATTTGCATGTGAGACATACCATTAACATTATGAGAGAAACATCATTATTTGAGCATATTATTGTGTGTCGATTGCAGATTATTTTGCATAATTGCGTTAGAAAATTAATCATTTGCGAATCGTATAATCTTTCTCTTATCTTGTTAAAGTGTGTCAAAGTGTAGATGAATGAGTTAAATCCAATTAAAAACCATTTTCTAACGAAAAACTTTAATGATAACAATATAACAGACATACTTTGCCATGGAAGTCAACGAGAAGCGAAAGCTAAGAAACAAAAGTGGAAAATCCTTTTTCAGAGAGTATAAACATTCCGATGGTGAAAGTTGTAGTAGTTTTTACATAAATGATCACTTTTATATAGGTAGCGATGCGACAAATGTATAATCACTACAATGTTATGTTCTTCTTTCTTGGTATAACAACGTGAATATGTTTACGGCTATTAGTCTATTTGAAGAAAGGTACATGATTCAAATGAAATAGGAAAATATACGTGGGCAATATTTTTATGGTATCGAGTATTATTCTATTCTTAATGAAAAAGTTAGTCAAATTTTTATTAAAGTTACTAGGTATAATTTAAATGGAAATGTGTAATTTTATTTAATTTCTGTCATTTTAATTTTAAAATAAAATAATCTTGAAATGAATGGCTGAATAGGCATGATTTTTCATTGAGAAATGATTGTTGCAGTTTTCTCTTAAAGATTAAATTTATATTAATTTTATTTAGAAATTATATGAATGAACTCTCTTTAATCAAACTATTATAAAACATAATTTTTACATAATAGTCTAGAAAACCCTATTTTTTCAAGTTAAGACATTTCGAACTCATAAATTGAACTTGTTAACGCTTACAGGCATGAAGGAAAACAGTAAATGGAACTGCTTTATGCAATTATAGAAACAGAGAATAGTACAATTACAAGGATTTAGTCTGTATTTATTATGCTCATAGTAATCATGGTGTTGCTAGAATTACCTCGCGGCCTATGTACTGAGAGTGGTTCTCTAATTGACATCTGCTGAGTCAACAATATTTGAGCAAACTGAATTTCTGAATTAACACTGAAGTATGTGATGAATTTATTATTCCAGTATTTGATATCGAACACATGGAAAAAGAAAGGGAAATGAAAGAAAATTGACAGAGAACAGATAATATTGGTGTTGGTTGCTTTAGTGGTTGAATTTCTTTACATTGACATATTTTAAAAACATGAATAGCTTTATAGATCTTATATACATTTTAAATTTTCTAAATATGATGTAACGAATATCACATAGTTATGTAGAAATAATGTTATATGTGACATTTAAATAGATTTATAACTATTTACAATTAATGGTTAATAGGATTCAAGATCTTTATAATTTCAGTTACATTATTTTTAATATTTTATAAATTTATCTGCGTATTGATAAAGCTGTTGTATATTATAAAAACTTTTTAACTTTCCGTTGTTATACAGAACTCTGAGAACTCCTTGGAAATACTTTTTTAGTATTTATCTAATATTATTCCTCCACATGTAAATCTAGTCATAAATATATCACTAAAAAGGTTACTTTTTTCAAGAAAGGTATATTTGCTATAATATAGTTTAGTGCTATATAACACAGTATTTGCCATAACATTGCTATAACATAGTTTAGTGCTTAAGTATAAATTCTAATCTAAAGCATGTTTATCTTCAATTAGTAGACAGAAATTTTTGGTTTGATCTTTATATATTCTGCGTTCAACTTAAATTGTGTTGAATATTTCGATCCTTTTAAGGCAAGGAATATTTTTTGTAAAATTAAATAATTTAAATTCTGACTCTATTTTTAAGAATCAATTTTAATTCATAATATACTCTATATAAATTATAAGTAGGCTACCTAAAAAAATACCTAAGAATTTCAGTTTTAAAAATAACAATATTTTAAAGGATAAAATGAAAGATACAAATATATGATTTAGCAAAGAAAAAAACATATTTAAAAAAAGTTTAGAGAAATATCATATTTTGAGGCTAACGTAAATATCAGATTTTAAAGAAATCAATAAGGCATCTCTTAAAGAAACTGTTTAATTCAGCTCATTATATTTAAGCGCAAGCGAAGATGGCAAATATAAAAGAAAGCTGTCAATTTCACTTGTGCCCAAATATATCTGTTGGCAATATTGTATTTTTGGGCAATTTATGTTATAAATTAAATCTTAAAAAATTTTGTGAAAAACAAAATTATCGCCTCATGTTTCGTTACCCTGATGTAAAAAAATATACATTGAATTTGAGACAAAAGTCATAAAGTTAGGTAGTTTTTAATAAATTGTTTAAACCTATTAAATTAAGTGCATTGCAACTATGAACCATAATCCTTAGAATGAATTTTCAATGCCAGATAAAATCATTTCTTGTAATTCAAAATTTATAAATTTTATAGAAGGAAGAAAATATTTAAACCGTAAAAAACTGCTGAAATATCCCTTCATTTAATATTAGATTTTATTCAGAAAATATCACTACAATAAATACTTATAAGAAATTAGAAGAGATCATATGTAAATTAATCATTGTTTTTAGTCTAAAAATACTTTAAACTAGTGTAATTTTTCTTAAATCGATTATTTTTCTTAAGATGTCATATTTATCTTATTATAATTGTTTCGTTTGTTAGAACTCAAAGGTTATAAATTTTTCAATAAGGAAATATTATTAAACATCTTTTTTCAATACAAAATTTCAGAAAAAAATAAATACATAGATGTGCAATTTGTATTTTTTCATCAATAAAACTTTTTAAAAATATTTTTGGAAATTACAAATGTATATAGCAATAATTCTTAAATTTTTAAAATTGTGATTGAAGTTTACAAATATTTACAAAATAAAAATTGATTATCTTAGAAAGAAATAATTTGAATTTTGAAGTTATTGCTAAAAATATTTCTTTTATAAAAAAATTATATTGATTTGGCATTTTCTTTGAAAGTCTAAAGGTTTTTATGCTGCTTAATAGCCTCTAGCTCATTTTAATATTTTATAGGTAAATATTTACTAGGCTCATCCAAACAATAAAGTTATCACGACTCAAAGAGATGGCTCTGCAAAGTGACCGAAATGTACTTGTAGGATGGATTGTTGGTGTGACTGTCATATGTTGCAATTCTTATTCTCGGATAGCTCATATTAAAGTCCTTATGCTGCGCAAAGATGTCGCTAACTGCAAGGTGCAACAGTAAACAATGAACATTACTGCGCAACACTAGAGAACTTGCTACGAGCTATTGTACCAAGTACGAGTATTGTACAAGAGATGTGGTAAACACAGTATTGGAGTTTTGTAACTGAACTTCTTACTCCCTTGCCCTCATAAGGTGAATTCCCCAAAAAAGTGCTGGAAAAGTTTAGTTAGGAATTGTCTGACCATCCACTCTTTAGTCCAGAGCCTGCTCCTAGTGACTTCTATTTACTCTTGCATTTGAAGAAATTCCTGTCACTCCCTACAAAGATATGCAGACCGTTGTGACATGTTGGCTCTATTCTAAGAAGGCATGCATTTATTATACTGAATTATAAAAACATAACCTACGGTGTGAAAATTGCTAATATTCCGATGGTTTTTATGTAGAGATGTAGCCGGGATATAGTTGTATCTTTTGGAATAAATCTTTCTGGGTGATTATGTTTTGTTTCTTTTGTGAACCATGGGAAACTTAGATTCCACGTAGTCCTCGTGTGAGTATCAGAAATTAAGACTAAATTACTTAACGCAAATAGAGAAGTAATTCAAATGCTGAACATGCATTCAAAATATTTTTATATTGTCTTAAGAATTTGTTTCCATTAAACATTTTAAAATAAAATTAAATAATAGATAGAAAAGAATGAATCTATAGAATGTATAATTTACCCATGTTAATATGTAATTAATATTTGTGTTTAGGATATTAAATATAAAGTATTAAAATAGCAATTGACGTATACTTTACGAGTATTTTGCTATTTATTACATATTAATCTCAATAATATTTTTGAATAAACACAATACAAGTTAAGTTTTATTAAGCTCTTAATTGATGCATAACTGTGTGTGTAAATACAGAGTTATATACTTCATTTTTAAGGATTAATTTGAAAACTAGCTTTCTTGATATATTTTATAATCAAATTTACTATTTCAAATAGGAATTGAAATTATTTTTTTTAAATTTAAGCATACATAGAAATATTTTTAATTAAAATTGCTCTTAGTCAAATGCATAATTTTTAAAAGGAAACGTATTTACATACCCTCTACTTTGTTTACATTAATAATACAGAGAAACTTAACTTGAATTCTTAAAAAAAACAACTTTTTTACGGAGGGAGAACATCATTTTAGATTCGAAAACCACCCCAAACAATATATTTTCAAAATACACCCCATTATAAAAATAATATTTTACACTATCACTTTAAATTAAAAAAAATTTCTATTAGCAATTTAAAATATTACTCAAATATATTTGAAAAATTTTAGAATTTTCATTTAAAATGAAAACAGGAATTAATATTTGTGTTGTTGTTGTTGTTGCTTATCCTCCATGTCTGACGGAGTCAGACTAGATCCACAAGTCTGTTGACTGTAAGGAAGTCGAAGACTAAAAGAGGATTGCTAAAGAGATCCACCCTAGAGAGACCCATGCAATGCAAAAGATGCTCAGGAGAAGCCTGGTGATTTTGGCACTTGGTGCAGGTGACGAAAGTTTTCCTGCCCTCGTTGAAAGTGAGGCACTTAATATGACCGATGGCAAGTCTTGAGAGAACAGTCCGGGTACGTCTTTCACACGGGAGGTCAAGGGACAAACCTGGTTTTGATCCCTTGTACCAATTATGGGTAGGGGTGTTTTCCACTCCTCCGAGATTTTTGATTTTTCCCGGGAGTATAACTCCAGAAAAGTAAGTGTGGAAGAGGGAGTATTTGAAATCCTGCAACCCTCCTTAGCAAGATTATCGTCCATTTCATTTCCGTGGAGATTCACATGTGAAGGTATCCATTGCAAGTGAACATCATGATTAAGTGAAATGAGTTTTAATTTAAGCAGGATAGAGTTGCTGATCTTGTCGCCTACAAGAAGCCAATTACTAAGATGGTGGAGAGAACTACGGCTGTCAGACAAGATCCATAGGTCACCATAATCCTCTTCAGAAAGAATAGCTTCTATTATCGCTAATATTTGTAACATGTATATTTATAAATTTAAGATTTGATTGACGATAATAAAAATAAATTATTTGAGAATACTCAACACTAATTTTAAGGTTCTAAAGTAACTATGGGAATATTAATGATTGTTTGTTGAAAAATAATATTTTAGAGATAAAATTAATAAAATTGATGGTTGATAACAAAATTGATGAAAATTCTAAATAGTTTTTTTTACTATTAGAGTATCAATTATTTAATTAAAAAATTAAATCTAAATTTAAAAAAATTTACATATGTAGTGACAGTGTTTTTTAAAATGAAAGTTTTATTTTTATCTGATTTAAAATTTTTTTGTGATTTAAAATATTGTTAAAAATATTAGGAATTTTACATTTATTGCAGTTTAAAGCTAAATTTATTCGTGATAGGAAATTTAAGCAGTTTTATTTCTCTCTCTCTCTCGCACACACAGTTGAAAATATGAATCATTTAATCACCTTTCAAAGGCATTACCACTGACAAGTAAACATTGAATATTCTCATATATATTGTATACTCTGCCTGATATTATTTAAAGAGTATACACTGTTTTTTTTTCTTTTTAAATTTGATGACATTTAGTTTATCCAATTCTGTTTCAAAGATTGATACTTTTTTCAAAATCATTCTCATCAGGTGATTTGAAAAATATTGACTATTGTGTTAGTTTTGAGACTATTATAACTTGCATAAAAGAAGTTCTTTGAACTTACAACCAGACTTTTTTTACTTTGAATGTTTTATACTGTTACTCATTTTTATGTATGGTGATTTCTATGTTATTATCTAGCAATAGTAAAAATAGAATAAGGATTATTGTGAGTCTTTGAAATTATTGCCGATGTTGTTGTCGTCTTGTGCCAGCTAGTCTGGCATCATGGAGTGCGCTGCTCCACTTTTCCAACTGAACTGTAATTTGATGTGGAGTCCGAACTTCCTCAGTACACACATGCCATAGGAACCCGTTTATAGTGATAGGAAACCATTCTCAACACATTCATACAAGGAAAGGACAAATACAGGATAAATAGAGAGAAAAAGTACATGCATGTCCGAACAGGGATTTGACCCAGGACCCCCTATCCGCAATCAGGCACTCTGACCACTAGACAGGGTGGGCAGCATTATTGTCCAAAAATGAGTTTTATAAATCCATTCATTCATGCTATATAAGTACAAATTATCATTAATTATTTGAATTCAGATTATTTGTCATGTAGATTGATAACCTAGGTTTTTTTTTAATAAGAATATGGTACAGCATGAATGAGACTGATTTTGAAACCACGATAGCTGCCACCATACCTAAACTTAAATATTCTGCACTTAACTTGTGTGCGTGAGAGAGAGAGAGAGAGAGTGCGCAAGTGGAATGGATTATTGTTAATTTATGATCACTCAACTCTATATTTGATGTATCCATGCTTCTATAGCAGCAGTTTAGTTCAGGATTCCTTTTTCTGCTATATTTAAATTGTGTGTTTATAAAATAATTAATTTTATAATTATATTTAATAATTCTACTGAAATTGTATGCATTTAAATTCTAATTTCTAAATCGTATACATTGAAAAATATGTCTACATTACACACATATTTTTACTTATCCTCATTAAGTTAGATAAAAGTAAACCTTCTTCTCCAATTGAATCGTTTAATATTAATACATGAATTTAAAGAAACCAAAATGATTGTGATCAAATCTGTCAGTAGAAAACTGATACTGAAGAATTTTTTAATAAAACTTCAAGAAAGATTTAATTATTAATTCAATGTAGATATTGAATTGAAGTAATTCAATCATCGAAAAAATAATTTCTTATCAGATATAGACATTTATATTCACAACTTATGAATAAGGAAATTAATCAGTATTATTTTCTAAAACATTTTTTAAACAATTATAGAATTTTAATTAATTTATAAGGTATTAATAATCGAGATTTTTAAAAAAATTTAAAGTCTTTATGCGGTTAAAATTTATATGTTAATATAGCGTTATTTAAGAATTGCTTAAAATTAGCATCAATTATTTTAAGAATTTAAAAATTTAAAATTTTTAATAAGAATGCATTTTTCTAAGCATATTTCAATCAATTTAAAAGAGAACGTTAAGTTTATATACTTCTTTTTATTTCTACAGTTTAAAAAAAGATTTAATTACTTTGAAAAATGTCACTTTGATTTCATATCTGAGGATAATGAAAGATTTTCAAAATTAACAGGATTTTATATTCTTCAAATATAATGTTAAGGACTTTATTAAGCTTAAAATATATGTATCGTATCTTATTTTTTAAGGTTTATTAAATTTATACAAAATGTTGTTGTTGATGATTTTATTATTATAAAAAGAATGCAAATTATTTATAAGTATAAATTGATTTAGAAAATTAAAAGTATACATAATATTTAATACGTAAGTTTTGAGTTTATAAATGGAATTCACGTGAATTGATCATAAGAAACGGTTTTGCGTAATTATTTAAAATTAATGTAAAAAATTCCCCACTAACTAAATATTTTCTAAAGTATAAAATCATTAATAAAAAATATTATTAATATTAACTACATCACAAAAACAATTAAAGTTACAAAGTAATATAAACATCATAAGGAAATGTTTTTGATGATATTTTTATTGTATTTCATATGAATGCAATAAAATATAAAAGTAAACCAAATATTCTGGTAACTTATTATGATAGATTTAATCATTGATTTATTAAGTTAAAATAAATATCTTCATTTTTCAATAGATGAATCTCATACAAGTGAAAGTATGTGTATGTTTGATATCACTGTTGATATGTGTATTTACTATTAACTATATACATTGATTCAAAAATTGGTTGTTATCATTTTAGAACAGCTGATTTAACCTATAAGGTTAAATTGTCATCTTTCTACACATAAAAAATAAAAATGCAGACAACAAACTCAATTAAACACTTTTAAATAACTATATCTAAATATAATCATTTTTATTTAACGGCTTGTTTTGTCAATTATACGGTTTCACAAAAGAATAATTCCATTTATTTGTGATTTGCTCATTTGTATTACATATTAAAAATAAATGTTTTCAGGAATTATTTAAATACAGCTGAAAAAAATCTTTTCCAATGTTTCAAAATTTAGACCAAATTACAGATACTACACATAAAAATAAAATAAAATCTGTGTTTTTTTTTAAAAATAATATCATGATTTAATACAACACAAAAGCTGCACAGAATTATAAATATAATTTAGGCATTTATTCATAAATTATTCATGCTTTCCAGTATATTCAATACTAATGATAAATATAGCAATATTAATAAAATAAACTATATATAATATTAACTACTTTAAAAACATTTAAAAATTATTTTGTGTACTTTTAAAAAACAATATAGACGTTTAACGTAACAAAAGCAAAACTGATTTATAGGTATTGTTTAGACATTTTCTTATAAATTCAGACAATTCTTTTCAGCAAATTTGATATTAATAATGAATTTCAGTAATATAAGCATAAATAATTATATATAATATTATTGATTTTACGTATCAAACGTATTAAATGGAAAATTAACGTATTAAATGGAAAATTTATTTTTTAATTCAATCATATTTAATGATGTTATTTTCATTTATCAGCATAATCTCTTTTTAAGTTTTAAAAATTTTGAACATTTCTCTTCTCAAAATTTAAATAATTTAAACAGAGTTTGAGTAACTTTCAACTAAAGTTTAAATGATTGATATCTCATTCAACATTTATTCCGTGATTAACAACTAATTAAATATTTAGTTCAACATCAACATGAATTTATTATATCACATCAGCAGGAATTTAATATCACATATTTAATTCATCGAAGTTAACAAGAATATTATTTTTCCAATTTTGTTACAAATTTTTCCTTTTGAAGTGATTTTTGTTTGAAGTATGACTAATTTATCAGATTACCTACAGTAACATAAATCATTACAAATCAAAATCGGATTTTTAATACATTGCACATTTCTCCTGTTAAATCTAAATAATTTAAGCAGAGTTGGATTAACATTCATTTAAAACTTTAAATGTTTGAATCTCATTCAACTTTTATTTTATAATAACCAACTAATTAAATATTTTGGTTAACACCAACAAAAATTTATTATATCACATATTTAATTCGTCGTATTTGTTAAGAAAGTTAATTTATGAACAGCGTTAAAAACTTTTCTTTTAAAGTGTTCTTTTTTTCAAGTATGACTCACTTAATTTATCAGAGTACTTAAAATAACGTAAATCATTGCATAATAAAATCAGATGCAATGCTCGTAGTGACAAAGTTTAAAAATTTACCACCTTGCTATTCGACAAGTAGTAGGTTTAGTTTCAAAGTTATCTGAAGTTCTTTTATGTTGAGACAGCTTTTCAAATCACAATATATTAAATAATAATGCAAATCCATAGGTATAGAGTTGTAATATAGGATGCAAATTCAACTGTTTACTTCAAGCTTGCTTGTATTTAAAATTCATTATTTATTTCGTGTTTACATTTACTACATTTAAAATAAAGGACACTTAAACTAATACACAAATAATTTTATTACTTCTACAGTGATTGAGCTTATATAATTTATTTTCTATTATTTAAAAATTCTCTGATAAAACTGTGTTTAGGAAAACTCAAGGAACAATGACTTGGTCCTTATGCATACATTGCAAATATTTTTAATATTAAATTATGATAAATTAAAATGGAAATATATAGTACATGAAAGTATGACATTGGAACATAAATAGGTTCAACATACACAATTTTTCATTAAAATGAGGAATTGAGTTAAGATTTCAAAATTTTAGTTATAAATACGTACTTTTAGATGACATAATTTTTAGGAATATGTGTAGATAACTGTTACTATGCAAGTTCCTTAAAGTATTTCATCAAAATACAGAAAAACTGATTGCTTCGTAGATCATAGCAGTTGGAATTCAGAATATCCTTATTTGATATTAAGAGAATTGAAACAAATGGCTAACAGAGATACATTATTTAGAATCTTAACTTGGGCTTTATTTGTAAACAAAAAACCAAATGATAGTATTCATTTAATAGAAAATACAATAATTCATTTTATATTAATACAAAATAACATAAAATCAAAGTTTCCAATATGCGAAAGCAATTTCAAATCACAGCTTAAATCTTACATTCTTATATTTAATTTTTCACCGATACATTACTTCTACAAACCAAATTCATGTGGTTATTCAAATATTTTGCAAAAACTTAAGTATAATATAGATATAGAACTAAAGTAAAGATTTTAAGCAAGTAATTTTGATTTGTAATTTAATAATATATAATAATGTAATTTTAAGAAATGTGATTCTTTT
Organism: Latrodectus hesperus; assembly: GCA_037975125.1. Classification (NCBI taxonomy): domain Eukaryota; kingdom Metazoa; phylum Arthropoda; class Arachnida; order Araneae; family Theridiidae; genus Latrodectus; species Latrodectus hesperus. The sequence continues at coordinate 50,298,724 of CM075856.1, forward strand.
TAAAAAATTTGAAAATCTTAAAATTTTATCCCTGTTAATGAATGATGTGAAAATATTCTGAGTATGAATAATTTAAATAAAATTGGTAAATTCTGGTAAGAAAATTCAAAAAATTACACAACTTGTAGATTAAAAATTGGACATGAAATTTAAAAATACTCTAATTACTTATAGACTGAGAACTAAATAAAAACATCCATGGAGTCCTTGAGTGTTTCAAAGTAGAGATCACCGTTTAAAAGAAAGAGAAGTATAGTAAAAAATTATGTTAATATATATATATGTATATAAATATATATATAATTTTTTGTAATTGTGAAATCTTCATTTAAACTTAGCCATTTAAAAGTACATTGATAAAATATTCTTTATTAGGGAAAATTTTTAAATAAACATTTTAACATTATTTAATACAATACTACATGAAATATATTTTAAATCAATAAAATTTTTATTATTAATCAGAAATCTGCATCAATATTTGCACGCTCTTTCAAATGTTACTAATTTCGCTAAATGGATCGGATGTATATTTGCAAAGCATTATCTGTGAACTTACGGCTAGGTAATTAAAGTACAATTTGAAGATTCAAAAACGAGTAATGGTGCAAGTTACAACAATCAGCGGTGAAACTGACAGATGGTCGAAAATTCAGCTGTTATACAATCTTGTTCTGTGACACTCTTAAGGAAACCACCTCCGGTAATCCAGACCAACTGTGGCGAAGATCTCGAATTCCACAGACTGACAACAACAGACTTTTTTTACCATTTGGCTTAAGACATCCTCACGGGTTGTGAGTGTGTTGATAGGCAGTTGAGTGTCGATGTTGGCACTTGTGGAACTAGGAGTCGCCGGCACTTTCGTATGTGAGGGGAGATTTCCTCATTTCTATCATCTGCATGATACCATTTTCTTGAGGTACTTCCAGGGCAGCCGGTACATATGTTGTACCGGGTATGCATTTGGAACATTGACGTCGGAGTGCTGGGCGTTGGCGAGAAGCTCGACATTTGACTGCAAACCGTAGCTCCTCGGCCATTTCAGAGCACAGAGACTGCTGTGTTGAGCAAATAAACAAGTTCTGCGTTCAATTAGAATAGCAATATTTGATATTGCACATGACATTTGTCAGGATATAATGTAGTCAGATAAAATAAAGTTTAATACTATAATTTTTAGTAAGAAAAAACACACATAAAAATGAAGTTATATTCCTTGTAAAACTAGTTAAGAAAACTTTGAGGCAATCAATATAATTTTATTTAAAATATATTAAATAAAACCTTACACAAAAAATATTAAAAATAAGATTTTTCTGCTGATTATTTTTCAGAATGAACTTGTCTGATGATTTGAAAATATTGTACTAATTATTTCAGAATTAAACTAAGATTAAGTACAAAATATTTAAAAGGTTTATTAAAAAATAATGTTTTATAACTTTAGAGTATTTGGAACCAAACCATAAATAAGCTTAGAAAAATTTACTAAAATATTTGAGTAATTATTTCTGGGTGATTGCAAGATTTGAATTAAGTTGAAATGTGAAATTTAAAAAGCAATTAAGGTTTGTTTTATTTTTTACATGCTGACGTTGTTATTTTCAATAACAAGACTCAAAGTATATCATTTACATTAAGCGCTTCTTAACAATAAATTTAAGAAATCTATATTTCTTTGTATTCTTTATGTAGTATGTTGTAAAATGACTTGTAATGTAGAAAAAAATTAAAAAAGAGCATTGCACAGAGTTTAAGCTTCACTCGCGAGATCGATTCAACAGTTTATTTTAGTCAACTTACTCTTTCCGTTTGCGCATGCTTCCTAGAATTCCAGAAGAACTCAACGACAGCAGCAACAAAGGCAACAGCTAATCCGCACAGAAGGACAACAAATACTCCACCAATATTGCCAACCCCCAGAGAGTTCGCTTTACCCTCCTTGTTCTTATCCTCTCGGGCACAGGAAACGCCCGAGCTCTTCCACCATTTATTATACAGCATCTGAATGACTCCCTTCTCCTGCAGGTCGAGAATTGCCAGCGAAATCTTATCTCTCCACGGTGAACCTGTAGGAATAAAACAAGCCAAAAACTATGTGAATAATAAATAAAACAATTGCTTTATTTATTATTAGGATATGACTGTGCCGAAGAGCATTTAATGAACTGATACTTTAAGCGTTAATTTAAATTATATGTTTGTAAGTGAATATTAACACAAATTTGTGGCAAAAAAAATACTAAAATTTTATAGAATTTATATGTATGGTGATATTTAAATTTTGTAAAACAAAATTTCTTATTATTAGATTATTTAAATATTTCATGCAGAAATAATCCAGAAATAGTACTTTCTTACCGTAGAGAGGAAAGATAAAACAAATTAATTTAGAGTGTGACAGTTTTCGGATTTTATTTAATCATAAAAAATATTGTATTATAGATGTGCACACATAACACAAATTTTATAATTAAACATATGTGTTATATAAATCCTATATTAAATATAAATGTAATATAAATTCTAAGAATTAAAAGTATGTTTCGTACATGCAAGATAAATAAAATTATAATCAATATAGTGGAAAAATCCAAAAAGAGTAAGCCAATCATATTAAGAATCTTAATATCTCAATATTAAAAAGTAAAATACTGAATATAATGTTGAGTATTTTAAATTCGTTAAAGAGAATACTTTGACAAATAAAGATAAATTTTTATGTAAGTTTTGAAGCTATTTTATTAGTAATTTTATTAAAATTGATTTCTATTTACAAACAAAATTTAATTATTTGATTACATAAATCAAATTTTGAATGAAAATTTTACACAAGTACCGCATTGATTTCTATTCACAGTGATTTACATTTCTGGCTACCCAAATTTCATACCAAGAAAGAAAAGAGAATCCACAACAAAATGTATTTTTTAGATAACATGTTGACCACAATTATCAAATGATTAAATATATAAACTTATGTGAAGTGTGGTTCTCGCCAAAATCAGTAGCCAGAGTAGCCGCCACTGTTAGAGATCATCGCTACAACACACACCTCAACATTGATTCAAAGAGACTTTGAATGTGCACTTGGGAAACATCAGACAAGGCAACTTCCACACGTTACCAAAGTTGATCTGATGTGGCAGCTGGGGATGTAATCTGGATTAATTGTTGAGAAACGATGGGTCGTATGTTTTCTAACGGAAAAAGATCCAAAGAGCGTGCCGGCCAGTGAAGCAATTCAATCTGGCAATTGATAAGGAGCTCTTGGACTATGCGTACCAGGTGTGGTCCCGCATTATTCTCTTAAATATAACCGTGGTTAAGTCCTGAAGGTAAATAAGGACAACTGGCTCCAACACCTGAGAGATATAGCGCTGGCTGTTTAAAGCACCGGCATTGCGCCCTAGAGGAGTGCGAGAGTGATATCTAAAACCGTCACATAACATAATACACTGTGCAGCACCAATGAGGCGGTGCATAATGCAGTTTTTCAGCATTCTCTCTCCACGGTGTCTCCAGACTTTAAAGCGACCATCGAGGTGTTGCAGACAGAAGCGTGATTCGTCAGTAAAGGCGATTGCATTCCATTCTGCCATCCATATCCTTCTTTCATCGCATCATTGGCGGCGGAGATGCCTGTGGTTCTGCTGCCTGGGTAGACGAAATAATGGAGGCCTTGCGGGCAGACCACTCTGCAGTAAACTGTTGTTGTTTCCAATCACCGTGATTAGTCCATTCATCCTAAAAAATACAAGCACCAGAAGAAGATCCCGAATCATATCGTGCTTGGTAAGCCCTAAACAAGATAAAATGTGGTTAGAAGAGGCTTGCAACGTAGAACACTTTGTGCAGTTCTCGAAATGTTTGTTACCACCTACGAAAGTCATGGAATGCAGATGGTCGCAAAAAAACTGGTAAGTGCAGTTTTATCGCGTCTACTTCAGCCTCGAGCCAAGGAGCCACCAGGACATCTCACTCAGTACCAAGGATGCACAGGTGGGACAATCCAGGTAGCCATGGTAGTTGCCCTAAATTTAAAAAAAGCTCCATATGAGGAAGAGAAGCGGCAGGTGTGGTGAAATCGCTAGCACCAGCTCTAGCCAAACTGTCCGCAATTTCATTACCAAGCAACATCCCCATGGGACGGAATCCATTGAAATTAGACATAATGACCATAAGAAAGATGTTTTAGTATCCTGAGGGTGTCTGCACTAGTACTATCCCTCATGCTGAATCGGCCAAATGCTGAATAGCACTTCTACTATCAGAAAAGATCCAGATATCCTTCAACTGAGGAAGCATCATGAAGGAGACCAGGCCTGCTAGAATTGTTGTAAGCTCACTTGGAAAAACTTAGCAGAAGTCTGGATTTCTTCTGTAGATTTTTATTTCTTTATCCCGAAATATAATATAATGCCACTGCCAGAACAGCCAATATGCCGTCAGTGAACAGCATCCACGGGGATATTGCTGATTTTCTCCAGAGCTAACTCTTTCAAGAATTCTGGAAGATCCAGTTGTTTGTTAACTTGGACAAAAAGGTTCAGATGAAAATAAAAACCATTAAGATCATCAGAAGTGTCGATAATCTGGGATAAAATGTGGTGTACAATTGAGCTGGCAATAAAGTGATCAGAAACAATCTGTCCAAAAAGACTACGATGCTTGAGCCACTGGTTACTGCTCCAGGAACCCAGAAATCTAGAGGTATGATTCTGAAAGCCAAATAAAGAGAGCTTATTGTAGTACTTCTCCAAACATGCGATTTCTCCTAAGACTCAAAGGCTATAGATTGGCCTCATAGAGCACAGTATCATTTGGGCAAAAATTGCGTAGACCAGTAATAATCATTGCAGCGCTAAGTTGTACACGTTGAAGACTCTGCAGGTTTGAGCGAGAGGCACAATAGTAGATAGGGAGACCGTACTCTAAGATGGGAGGAATAAGAGAAACATAAGTGGTGAATTAATCATGGGTGGGGGCAGCTTCTATGGTCAGGGACCTGGAGCACCGGTAGCAGAAGTCTGGCGTAGCTCCGGAGCCTACATACTTTATCTGGGTACAATGGAGTGGCCTTCACGCCTTGGGGGACCCTACCAGCAGAATACACTTCCGACGTACTTCGCTCACTCAGCCCAGTGGCACCACCTCGCCACAGTGAAGCAGCCTGTAGGACTTGAGGGGGCTGCTGTAAACTGTCGAATGGTACGCGCAGACACTGAATGGTGCTTTACAAACTGTGCTGTATGTGCTGTCCTATCGTTCGTGATGTGACTGAGTGATCCGTCACTGCCATGACGCAATTTGCCGGTCATCACATGCAATGATGCACTAAAGATGATGCGATCGAACACGTCGGTCCGTCGAGATTGTAAAATCCTGCATCAAATGATCACATATCTACATCATACTTGTTTGGTTTCGTCCAACACGACTCCCAATTTCCTTGAATGATAATCCACAATCTCGGTAAGGTCTGGTAGGTCTGGTCCTCTACTAATTAATTGTTCGAAAGATTGAAATATTTAATTCGATCTAATTTTCTTTTGATTCATTGAAAGTTTATGGAGTTTATGCAATTGAGTTTCACAAATATTAATTTATTAAATAATTACAAATCAAATAATGTTAATTATAGACACATTTTGTGACCTTAAAAATATTCGTATCATGAAGTTTTATTTGAAATTTTTCCGCTCTCAGATTTTTTAAAAGCATGCCACACAATACATCTTTAAAAACGTTTCAATGATATTAATCTGTGATCTTACATTCATTAGAAATATTATTAAAATTATGATTATTTTTAGTATTTTGCATTATTTATATCACCTGATAACATAAATTCCTTAACAATTAAATTATGTTATAACAATACTGTATAATTTGATTATAACAAGGTATGGTCAATGATACTTAAAAATATTTCTATTCAGAAACTCTTTAATATAATAAATCTGGCAGAATTATATTGACCTATAATAAACTGGAAATTCCAAAGGGATAGCACTGTATTATATAGCATGAGATGCAAATGAAAAGTAATATATTTGGACTGCTTGCTTCTGTAGTATTGACACCAAAATTCAAACTGAGGTCTATTCAAATTAAATTATCTTAATGCTAATGATTGATTTAAAGAGTTAGTAATAATACTGTTCGCTCTATGAATTTTTACTAGTTGATAGGAATCATATTATTGAAAAGAACTTCTCTCCAATTGAAAGAAAATAATTAAACTCATTAAATGTGAATAAATTGAATTATTTTTATTATTTAATGCATTATTTTATTGCCAATGAATTACTTATGAAGCATTGGTAATTCTAAGCACATAAAATCCGTACAGTAAAAGCTTAATATTTTCATTATATTTTATTATGAGTGAAATTTATTCTCACCTACTACATGATGATTGATTGCAAAAGTTCAAAATTAACTTAAGCTTCACGTTTTGTATAAAGTAGCCTTCATGTATTAAATAACATTATAAAGTAACACTAAAATTTTTATGAGTCTGTTTATTTACCTATAAATTTACGATTTTGATGTAATTGAATTTTCATGAAAATAGATATTTTCGTCTAAATGTTCACATTACGTCTTTATAGCTCAAATCTTTATTTAAAAATGAGCTCTTTCATAATTTATTGGTGCCTCTTTGATGCTCTTGCAGAATAAATTTCATATAATCTTTAAGGAGAAATAAAAGTTACATTTACTATCTGACACAAATTGACTATTTAAAGTGAGTTATTTTAGATAATATCATATAATATTATCTTAAAGAAAGTATAAATTACATTAAAAATAAATATATATCAATAGAGATACTGTCTTCAAAAAGTTACTGGAATGTGAAAGATTTTAAAATATCAATTAGTTTATTACATCAAAACATTTTCATTATAATAATAATTTTTAATCAATTAACAAAAGCTTAACATATTCGCTACCACTAAAATTTATGTATTTATCTTCAGAAGTTGAATATACTGTCCTCCGGTTTTAAAAAATGTACTTAAGAAATTGAGACATATAATATAAGAACCATACAATAAAATATAAAAATAATGTTTCCCCTTCGTTTGATCTCCTATCATAGTCGGTCTCCTTCCAGAGCACCATTGGTAGCGAACACAGGCACTCCAGAGTGTCAGTGTCAACGATTGTGTTAACTACAATGGAATTTCTACTCTCCCAATCAATTCTCAACGGAGTGTTACTTAAAACATTTGCAAGAAAATATCATCTATTTCTTAAATTCAATATCTTTTAACACCAAAGAAATTGCATAAAAGTATGTCATATATAGGTGGACATGAACTTATAGTTTTAGTCGATGAAAAAGACAGGATTTTTTATTTGGTATTTTAAAAGTTTTAATTTTTTCCAATAGAGGTCACAATTCTGTTATTTACATAAACATTTAAAGATAAAATTAGGGAGTCATAATAAAGATTACAAGTTAAAGATCACAATGAAATCTGGGCTTTTATTCAAAAATAATAAAAAAAAATAATTTATAAACCTCACAAAAAGACGTTACTGACATCCTGAACAAGGGAATCTGGTGGCTTAATTGGTTAAAGTGTCGGTCACATAATCGTAAAATATAGTTTTAATTCTTATTCAAGCGAAGATCCGTCATTATCTCTAATGACTCTGGGACACGTTAAATATGTCATGGCCACAATGTTCTAAAACTGAAATTATATTTCTTGTGTGCAGATTGAGAAATGGTCTTTGCTTGGTCTCTGTTTCTAAAATAAAAACACTCCTACCCAATTGTTTCCTCCTAACATTGCCCAATTCCTGAATAGATGCAGGAAAGTATGCTGGAGTAGCAAAAACAACATTTTAAACCACAATTTGCAGCTCAAAACTATTTTACATTCATTTAATCGTAAAATAACGTGTTTTTTTCTTTTAAATGCTTCTGCATTCATTTGAAACAATTATAGTGAAATAATGAATATTCACCTCTAAATGGCATTACTAAAGCAACATATAATACCAATTACATTTGCGGTTTGTACTTCATAATGAATTGCCAGAACTTTTCCTCATATTGAATATCTATATTGATCCAATATGGAAGGGCATTAAAGGCACACGAGTGCTTTCTACTAAAACGAACAATTAAAGTTAATGTCATGTAAGACCGATTAACTATCCAGTAAAATCAAATAAGTATATAAATAACTTTGCAGCATGGCACTGCCACTTTTGTTCCTAAAACTCTAAATGGCCTATTGAAATCGGAGTCAAAACATTGACATCGGTTCCCATATGTAATATACTAAGAGACCGTGCTATATTGCAACCTCGATTGATCTTACTGTCTTGACCTAAGTTTACAAAACTCGCTAAAGCACTTCTATTGGTATGTTTGTCACTCAACAGTCATTTTATTCACACAATGGCTAATTAAAACAGGGTGAACAGCTTAAAGTGCATTCCGAACCACTGCAAACCCCCAAGCCCAAGTTGGGATTCGAATCTACGAAATGTTGAATAGAACTAGCCATTCGGCTAACCAGGCTGACTCTCTCACTGTTATTTATATGCCTCTTGATCATTCGATGGCATTCTCTTTGAAGTTATTATTCAAATCCTGTGAACAGATATATCATAGGAAGGCAGATTACTTAAATATAAAAGAAAATGACGTTGGTGTAGCAGGAATAAATTACAAGAAAAAAAGTAATCCTATATACTACGTAAAAATTTAATACACCTTTGTTGATGAACTTCAAATTACAAAAGTGAAATTTGATTGATATTAAAATAGATATTCGAAATAAAGATACCTTTATGTATTCTAGGAATATTTCAACAGAAGGGAAATTTGAATGCTGTCAACCTGATTGTATTGGATTTTACAAAAGTCTGAAAGGATTAGGGGAGTATGGTTCTCGTTATTATAAAAGGTTTTTCAATACCCCCAAATCATAAAGAGAAGTCCTTACAAACCTTTCGTTTAGTATAGTCTTTTCTACTAGACATTCATTTATGAAGCTGAGTCTTCTAGGTGTACTTTATTTCTCCAAGAAAATTTTAAGAATTAAATAAGACACTCTGTTTAAGGATATATCCTACTTCATCTTTTTTATGTAAGTTGTGCAAAAATTAGAATATAGGGCAATTTTAAAAAAATTATTAAAAATGAAACAGTATTCCAAGTACAAATTTAAAAGGTATATTATTTTATTTTCCTATTCGATTCTCAATTTATACTAAATTATTAATGTTTATGTGTTTTTCTCATAAACTAATTAGATTGCGTACATGTCTAGTTATAAATAAGTACTAGACATTAAATATAAATTAATTTTTATTTGTTGATAAATATGCTGTTTATTAAGTTAAGTATAATTATTTATTAACTAACAAAAAATAGTTAATAAATTTGGATTTAAAACACAATAGTCTCAGTGAAGTATAATTAAAAAAGGCAACATATAAAATATATTTTATTTGCTTCATTCGTTTGGACCAAAAGAAACATATTTGTTATAAGCTTAAAAATATAATGAAACAATCAAATCTTACATTTTATATAAATTTCTCTGTATAGAAAATATATTTTAATATATAAATATTTACTAAATGAAAAATTCAAAAATAAATTAAGTATAAAAAATGAATTTTAAATTCATGTAATCTTTATACTCAATATATTTAAAACTATAATTACATTATTCTAATTCCGAAATTAGTTGTAAAATGAATTCATATTTTAACACAGTAAAAATATTGCCTACAAGCAGGATTGTTAACTTTTAAATAAAACAATTTGCAAGAAAAGTTGCAAGTTTTTAAGTTTATTTCTTAAAAAAATATGTGCCTACTTTATAGTATTTACTAGGGTAACATAATGCACACTATAAGATAATATTTTAAAATAATTTCAATCAGCTTATCAATTGTTTATAATTTGATCACCATATTTGTTGATGAATCTTAAGATGTTTAAATCTATAAGTGAAATTAATGTAATTAATTTATTATATCTGATAAAACATAATTCCCTAATAGAATATAGCAAATATATTGTTCAATAAGTTTTGCCAGCGTATATAGTTCCCAAATTGAAGTTTCCTTCTTCTATATATATATGATATAAGGACTTCTGAACTAAATAAGCACAGACTCAGATACAATATTAAATAGTATTGAGAATGCACAATATCTTTGCATAATAAAGCAATTTGCCTCATTTTAGCAATCATCGTCGCTCTGTAGGTAATGAAATGCCATCCACTTAATACTATACGAAATTCCGCTTTGAAGTATTTTAATGAAAGACCTCGTGGTTATTACTGAAAACTCTCCTAGTTACAAGAGTTTGTTCAGAAAGTCATATTTAATTAATATCGCTTAAATCACAAGTAAATGTATAATTTGATCTCTTTAATAACTGTAAGACAAAATGAGTCAAATACTTTGCTGTACATATCGTTATGCATTACTTTTTCTACAATATGAAACATGTAATTAATTTCTTCAACGTAAAATTAATTTCTTAAAACATAATTTAAAAATTGCAATAAAGTTTTAATAATAAACCTGTACCAGTTGCAAAATTTAATGAAATTTCAGATGTCAACATACCAGTGAACACTTTTAGTACATTATTAGAAGTCAAAATTTATTAATAATATAATAAATTTAAATCACTTAATGTATTATGTTTTGTCTTGCACATGGTTATACAAAAGAGGTCAATCCTTTCAATTTATGTCTTCTTCAAATTTAAGATCCAATAAATAGAATGCTAGATATTCTATAATTCATCAATAAATCCTTGTTTTAGTTTTTAAAAGGAAAAAATAGAATTTTATTCCTTCTTAACTCTGATATCCTACAGTAAATATTGAATTTATTAATAACTAAATAATAATAACTTGTGAATGATCATTATTTTTAAACAACTTTATTAATATCAAGGAAAATATCTAAAATAGATATATTAAAGAAAATTTATTTCCAAGAATCAGTCTTCTATTATTAAAACTATATCCTGATAGCCTCTTTACTTTATTTCCCAACTTTTTTAAGGATTTAGAAATCATCCACATATTACTTTGCTATATAATCATTAGAAAATTATATTTCTCTTTGCAATACAGTGTTTTTCATTTATTTTTTGTAACACCAAAGTAATAAAAAAATAATAAATAATAATAAAAAACTTATGCTTTGTTAAAACACATAATATTCTTACATTTTAGTGACATTTGATTTATTGACATCTTCTTTTAGACAAATTTATTAGATATTTTCTAAGGTTAATTAAATATAAACAAACTAAATATGATAAAAAATATATGTATTTTAAAAGAAATTTAGCCTTTTTTTCTCTAAATGGGACACTTAGATAAAGGGGTTAAATTTGGCTCTTGCGTGTTTTAGTTTTCTTATAAATAATGAAAAGTGAGTTCTGCGTGCAAACTTTACATTATTTCATCATTACTTCCTTATTTACAAAATAGTTTATATTTTAATCGACTTTTATATGAATCTTGATTAAAAAATCAAAGGCAAACCTAAAAAATCTGTCGGGCATTTGCCACAGTATGCCAGACATATTTGTTAGGTTTATATATAAAGTTGGTTTTTCTATTCAGCTCTCTCTTTCATAACGACGCTGCTTTTCTTTCTTTAGTAAAAAATGAAACAACACTGTATTTATGAATGTCTTCTGTTGCATCCTATTTCTACCTATTGTTCTTATCAGAGATTCTTTAGACAAAATGCTGTCATAGCTCTTGGGAACACTTTTAAGTTCACGGTTTCACTTTTTCTGAATGATTTTGAATTATTCAGACGTTTACTCATATGCAATGAACAAGCTACTTTTTTCACGAATTTAAAGAGAATAAAGTCAAGTCAATCAGTCGTGATAATCCCCAAAAACAATATGTTTGTTGCAAGAATTATTCAAATCTGGCATCTTCATTTAAAATTAATGATTCAAATTTCTCTGCAAGGTTCATCACAATTTAAGTACCAAAAGGAATATAATTTGATGCATCAGATTCTTTACCGTAATAGAGAGAAAACTTTTAACAATATCCCTTACTTTTACAAGCGTCCTCAGTTTGTATTCAAACTGCATTGGCTTGCCTCAGATAAACTGTCTAAAACTGTTCCTACCGTAATATATGAGGAATATTTCATCAATGTTTATATTTGCACAGACAATTGTAAAATAAAATAAAAATATTATTGAGTAAGGCAAACAAATGTTTTACTTTGAAGCCTCGATCCTGAGCATGCTGACATAACGTTCCATTATCCACAAAGCATTAATGAGATACCAACTTTTTTAAGTGGTGTAGTAAGATGGGTTTTTTTATTATTTTTTTATTTTTACCAGGATAATGCCAAGGGTTTCAGCATCTAACTAGTAGTTACGTTTAAAGATATTTGAATGTTAATTAATGGGAGAAGCAAAATTCCCGTATAAAAACACGCGTGTGGTCAAGAAATCATGCTTGGTATTCACATTTCTTGCATATTACACAATTTCATTCCTAATGAGATCGTAGACTTCACTGGAATAAAATTGTTCAAAAAAGCTTTGATGGAGTTTCATCCTTGATTGCAGTTTCCATCTGCTATAGAAAGCCACTTGCAGTTTATTCAGCCTTTCTCATTTTCTATGTTTCTGTAACTTATTCTGCATCCAACATGAGTGATATATTTTATCATATTTTATGCTCTTTGTTGTGGAGACAGTAGAACTCGTGGACAGTTTAGACTAAAGTTATTACCGGTTCTAATTTTCAGAATATTATTTACAATAATCTCCTTTGTAGTTATTTCATTCACATGCCTTTCATCTCCGTCTGTTAGTTCACAGGTATGTGGTGGTAAGAGAGCAATTTCAACGTCATTCTCATCTGAATCTTAAATATTAAATAGTTCTAATGATTCATCTAGATTCAAAAATTTCAGTACTAATGACTACTCAGCGGATGTGAAACCTACAAGGATTTTTTTACTCATGGTTATAAAGAGGGAAAGAATGCATCTGTGACTTACTTATCATCCCACTGTCCAATTTAGAAGACAGTTGAATGATAATGTGCTGAAATTTACATAATAGCAAAATAGCTCTAATTAAGCACCAGGAAGATAATGAAAGAGTGCTTATACATATAAAATGCTCAACTGAGTGTTCAAAGAAAGAAATGAAATCTCCAAAAGCAAAACGATTATAAACCACGCCCACTAATGCAATAAATGAACAAAGTACCTTGAGAAACCAGGAATGGGAGAGACACATAACTCACACTAACAAATCTCATTACGTAACCCTACAGGTTTCAGCTGACAAAACATTTTTACGAGGCAAATACTGATTTCTAAATATAATTTTCAGCAGTCCTTTAAATAGGAAAATTGCAATAAAATTTATTAATAAATATTAAATATTTTGCATCGAGTACAAAAGCCTTATTTTCTCTCTCTCAGTCTCATAATTATTCCTTAAAAATACAAATTTTTATTAAAAATGTGTTTCATTTTTGAAAAGAACACCTTAATTGGATGATAAATTAAATTTTTAACAATCTTTAGCGTAATAATTACATAAGTAACAAAATTTTTACTTTCATTTGTGCATTTTTCACAATTTTTTTTCCACATTTTTACTAGAATATTATGAAAAAATACCTTCAGCATCAATAAACGAAACTACACATGGACATGAATTTATATAAATGATAATAGCATAAATAATAAATATGATATTAGTACATTATATATATATATATATATATATATATATATATATATATATATATATATATATATATATATATATATATATATATATATATATATATATATATATATATATATATATATATATATATATATATATATATATATATATATATATATATATATATATATATATATATATATATATATATATATATATCATGCTCACATATATTTAAGTGGGATAATTATAGATTTATCTATTAGAAACGCCTGCATAGTCGTAATTTATTGATAAATCTCAGTCGCTTTATTTTTTAAAGCATGAAATAAACTTTTTTATCTTTCCTCTATGAACACGATATACGTAAGATAAATGAATACCATAAGACCAAATAGGGAATCGCATTTTCATAAAAAAATTTAAAAAATAACATACATACATTCACTAAATTTCAGGACACTAGATTTATTTGGCAATAATTTTTGGTATTTTTAAAACTTCGGTGACGTACAAACAGATTCTGGATAACCTTTTTTGAGACATGAAGCAAAATAAAAACATTGAGTGTCCAAAATCATATTGGTTAATGTTGTTTTCATACTTTTTTTAAATACTAAGTTTGATAATGACCTTTGTGATATTAGTTGGATACTATTTCTCAACATTAAATGCCAAGAACGTGATGAAAAATTAAAAATAAAATATTAAAAATAATCAATAACAGCAAAATATTTCTGAATAATTGAGTCTATTTTTAACTGATATTAAACTCAAAAAACATGAAAACTCATCTTGAGTGAATCAGAAGTCTATACACTGTAAATCAGAAATATATTAAAAGGATATTGTGTGTGTGTGTCGATAGCAAATATCTTTTTGATAAATGCATATAAGATTTTCTAATACAGTTAGTTACATGATGTATAATGAAGTTAGAGAAATAATGGCCCTTAATATTTTTGTGTAAAATGTGGATAGTTTATAGCAGGGCTTCCCAACTTGTGTTACGCGGACCCCTTAGGGAACAATCGGCTCTTTCTGGGTGTTCATGTCCATTTTTGAACAGCGGCTGCGGTTCCCAAGTGTTGATCCACAGGAAGTTTAGTGCCAGAGGATATGGCCTCCCTGCTAAACTTTCTATAAATTCCGGGGGTCGTGTAAGCGCCGGCTTACGGCGCTCGATGTGCAGAAACCATTCATGCCGCTTTTTCTATTTTTTCTCAAGACATCATTCAATGTTGAACTTACTTTGAGAGTCCACCATTTGCTTTTTGCACAGTTTATTACTTCTACCATGGATCAGTGGCTGAAGTTGGGATCATGAAGAAACTTGCAGTTTCTCCCTCGCCTTCACGGCAAGGAAAGTTTCCAGTTGAAATTAATGATGAAGGAGGGCGACGAACTGAAGAACAGTCTCATGAAGCACCACAGCCGGATTTATTATGTGAAAACAATGCAAGTTCTCGATTAGTTGCAGTTCCCTGAGGAAGTGGAATAACTAAAAAGCGTACGTACTGCGAAAGTTATTTAAAAATGGATTTTATCGAGACAGAGGAGGAAAAAAGGAGACAGCTCAGTGTGTAATTTGCGCGCGAGTCCTTCCGAACAGTTATAATTTTCCAGTTAAATTACATTGTCATTTTGATGATATTCACTAGACCTCCATACTAAGGAGATTGAAATTTTCAAGAGGAAGAGGACTGAATTAGCTGCTTCTCAACACTGCATGAAAACTCATGCAAAAACAATTAATGAAAACTCACTAAAAACTTCTTTCTTGGTAAGTTATCGGGTGGCAAAGATAGGCAAAGCTTATATTATTTCGGATATCCTCATAAAACTACATGTTAGCGATATTGTTTCTTGTATGCCAAACGAAATGGCAGTAAACTTATATCTTCAGTACCACTATCTAATAATACTGTCATGAGACGGGATGTTGACATGCCAAATAACGTGAAATAATTTCTGGTTCCTCGCATCCAGCACAATTCATTTTCTCTCCAAATTGAATCTACTGACATTGTGGAATTAGCGATTTTATTTGCTTTTGTTCGTTACGCGTACTCTGGATGTTTCGAAGAGGACCTCTTATTGTGCAAACCACTACCTACCTATACAACTGCTGTTGAAATATTCCGTTTGTTGGGTGATTTTTTAAGAATCAACGTAATTCCATGGTCTAATTGCATCTATGTGTGCATAGGTGATGCAAAAGTTATGACGGGTCCAATGGTTGGAGCAGTAACAAAAATATCAGAGAGATCAAAGGATTGCAGTAGCAGTCGTTGTGTTCTCCACACACATGCTTTAGATACGAAAAAAATGTTTTCATCCTTTAAGAAATTTTAGAATGAATGTGTCCGAATTATTAATTACATAAAATTACGGCCGTTGAAGTCAAGAATTTTCAAAATACTGCGTGAAGATAGAGGAATCCTTCATCATTTTCTGCTTCTTCATACAGAAGTAAGGTGACTCTCACGTGGGAATGCACTCTCCCGATTATATGAATTATTTTTAGAAGTCCTAGCTTTATTTTTAGACTACCACAATACCAAATTAGCTGAGATTATTAATGACGGTGACGGAAATTGGCAATGTATACTTGCTTATTTGGCAGATATTTTCTCCAAATTCAATGAAATGAATACTTTACAACAAGGGAAAACTATAACAACGGTCACTGCAAACGACAAAGTTCGAGCGTTCAAGAGGAAAATCAATTTTCGGGCAGAGGGTTTGGGGGAAGGGGAGGTCGAGTGATTTGTTTTGTTTCAACGATTTTTTGAAACACAAGACATTGCAGCTTGGGAACAATTTGCTTCATGAAATCCTCGAACATCTCCGAAGCTTAAAGTCATCGTTGGAGCATTATTTCCAAACAGCTGAAGATGAAAGCTGCAGGAATACAAATGGGTGGTCAACCCATTAGCTGTATTCAAAAAGCCAAACATTCTATCTTCGAATAAATATGAGTTGTTGATAGAAATTTCCACAGACTTACACAACCTTAAAATCTACTTTCGATAGTGATGGTTACTCACACTTTTGGATACGTTTGGAAAACAAAAAATTCCACCCCATTGCTTAAAAAGCAAAACATATGCTACTTCTATTTGCCACAAAATGCATGTGCGAATTCGGATTCCCGTGATCTATCCCAATAACAAATACCCAAGAAGAAGTCAAGTATTTAGCCAAAATTTTCAAAATTGTGTCATCAGAAGCAACCTCAACCTTCACAGTAAGATTCCATTATTATTCCTACAGACTCATCTCTAGTAAAGAACTCATTGTACTTCGTCGATGATCATTGAATATTCCCGGACTATACCTTTTGAAGGTTTGTTGTTTGTATTTTGACCATGTGGATGTTTGACTGAAAAAGTTGTCCGCCAGCTATAAAAAGTTGAGATGCCCTGGTCTGTAGTAAAAATAATTGGTAAAGCAAAATACCTTTAATGATCAAACTATACTACGTCGTATAAATGTTTGTAACCTAATTCAAATTTTCATGTATTAGGAGAGTGAACTAGAATGTTGCTGAGCATTTAAAATTTGCTTTTGATTGAATATTATACAAAAGAAATATGTTAAATATTAATATCACATCTTAAGGCTCTAATCCTAATGGTATAAACTATAACATAAATGATGTGTTTTCAAGCTAAATTATACTATTCTAGTTTTTATAACTGAACAGTTTTACGTTTTTGCCTTTAATAGTACGACCGTTAATTGTAGAAGCCAATGATTTTTCGAGAAGATCATTTCGAAACTGCAGACAATATTTTTATTTTCAAGGATTGTTTCCTCATAAAAATTATAGTAAGTAAATCTTACTATAATGTATAACAAATTATAATATGCTAAAAATATATGTATTTTGAGCATACTATACTTTGTTAACACCATAATTATATATATATATATATATATATATATATATATATATATATATATATATATATATATATATATATAAAGAGAGAGAGAGATCATTACTTCTGGTATAAGACTGAAATCTAAATTCAGTACTTGAAAACTAGAAATAAATTTATCCAAAATATTAAATATACAAAAAATAGCTGCAACAGCAAAGATCATTCTATATTATTAATGTATAGTGTACAGTTTTAAAATACGTTTATTTTTATCCTTATTTTATTAGCAAATACATTTTAAACATTAGTAAATTATTAACCATTATAACAGAATTTGTTTAAAATGATTAAGCTATTAAAATTCCTTACTTTATACGTAAAAAAATCACACTACCTAAAAATCAGCCGAAAAAATAATTAACTCTTTTGAAATTACTCAAACATAATAAAATATTTTTATTGTTATTAATTTTATTTTGGATAAAATTTTATTAAATTTCAAATTTGATTATTTAAAAAAATAATTCATCTCAAATCCTAATTTGAATACCAGTTTCATTAATAATGATTAAACACTAATGAGAAATTCATAATCAAAATTATAGCCAAGAGTATAAGTAAATTAATAATGTGTTGTAAACTTAATGTGTAATTTAATGTTTTATGAGAAAGAGACATATTTGAACTATTAGAAAACAATAAACAAAACAGCATTTTTCTCAGTTGGATAACATTAAATTAAATTACGGTGATAATTAAATTAAATAACGATGCATCGAAATTTACGAACTGTCGAAGTGAATGCGAGAGCACGAATAATTTAAATTTCGGTTCTGCTTTTCGATCTAAGAATCCACGAAAATTAATATTTAACTAGAATATATTTAAATTTTTTATACGATTCAAAAAAAAGTTTTGTGCTCCAGAAGCTTGTTTTACTTTTATCACAGTTTAAAGTTCTCTTTATTGTGATTTTAAAGAATTTCACATGAGTTATAGGAACTATTGAATTTTAACCATGTCATCATTAAGGTATAATCCAAATATAGTTAATGAAAAATAATATCATAGATTAAAATTCTAGGAATGTACAAATATTGTTTTTATTTCATTACAATAATATTTCATTCAGCAAAATCCGTATACATTATTTCAATATTAATATTAATATCTCATATTATTACAATAATTATTCATATTAGTACGATAATCTTAATTATGAGCAGTAAATAAATCAAATTTTAAAGCAAAAATTATATTTGAGTTTTTTCAACTATATCTAATTTAACGTCACATAATTTTTAATAATCTTTTTCACAAAAAAATTAGTTAATTAAAAAATATGGTACCAAATATGGAATTTAAGAATTTGTTTGAAGTAAATAAATCAATATTGTTCAAGAGTAAAATATTTTGATCAATACATGATTAATTAATTTCAGACAATGATTTATATTCTTACTTGTTCGACACATTCATACATTCCGTTATTTTCTTCCTCAAATCTGTCAGACAAAAAGAGCCACATTTTTGGTAAAAATTATTAAAACTGAAGTGAAAGGGTTGCCGTTAGGTAATGCGATATACCACGGGAAATATAATCTGGTATGCTTTAAATATATAATAACATCGTATGAATACTTCAAAACAAAGTGCATTATTTCTTACAATAGAGATAAATGGATTTACCTAATTAATGAAGTTTCAAAGGTAAACTATCTCTTTCCAAATAGCTTAATAAAAATATTTATAACTAAAATTTTAAAACGTATTTTTAAAAAATAATTTTTCAAAGTTTACATAAAAAATTTAAAGTAAAAATTAATCTTGCTATTACAAAAACTGTGTGTCTTTAAGTTGAGAATGCCGATAAATCTTGCAAAAATTATATTTCTTATTTGTAGACTTTTATCATGTTTACTATACAAACTGCATCCAATCTGCTGAATGATATTAGACATCATAATAATGCAGTCAATTCTTATTTATATTATTCCGAGAAGTTCATTTTTTTAAAAAGTAGGTAACCAAAAGCATGGAAAATAAAAGGCATGTCGTATTACACTTGTCATTTGAATTCGCAACAATTTTAAAAATATTTTATTTCTATTTTAATAATTAAAAATAAATATGATTAATGTAAGAGATGAAAGTATTTTTAGACTTTAATGCAATGTTGTATTTTTCATTTAATCCTGTTCTAATTATAATTATTTGCAAATTCAAAAAATGTATCAATTCTTTTAATTTATGGATGAAAATCAAAACTAAAATACTTAAGTAATGCCATTTGAATCGTCGTAGGCTTATATTCTAATTTTCAACTAAACCAATCGTCATTGGTATCCTTTAG
Organism: Latrodectus hesperus; assembly: GCA_037975125.1. Lineage (NCBI taxonomy): Eukaryota > Metazoa > Arthropoda > Arachnida > Araneae > Theridiidae > Latrodectus > Latrodectus hesperus. Next base: position 50,318,714 of record CM075856.1, read on the forward strand.
ATACGATATAAGAAGGCTTTTCTGTTTAGAAAGTTTACTGAGTTAAGTTTAATATAAACTTTAATAGTAACTGAGTTAAGTATAAACTTACCCATTGGAGTAGCAATACCGTACCCTTTTGAATCTAGCAAACCGCCCACTTGGGTTAAATTGCAGTCTCTTTGCACACTGTAGTCTAATATTGTAGATTCCATTAAAAATGCGTAATTTCCTTCCAAAACTCGTTTTACACCTTCATTGTAATCACTAACAAACACAGACGGCCGATTTTCCATAAATCGCCACATCTTTTGGTATGTTTCAATTTTAGAGTCCTGAAATTATGTAATTTGCTCTATTTGAATTAACACAAAATTATGAAGGAATTACTACATTAAGATCATAATTGCGAACAAATATAAACTCAAAGTAAATTTTATTTTGAAATATAATCACAATGTAATTTTCCAATCATATAAAAAAGCATAATATAAACATATAAAAAAGCAAATAATTAAAAATATTATAAATTTACTTTTAAATTGAACAAGATCATTTTAAAATGTGGCAGAATCAAAATGCGGTATTATTTAAAAAGTTATGCAAACTTTAGTATCTAAATAACATAGAGAAGCAATTTTCAATAAAATAAACAAATTAAATTTTTTAATTATAAAAAATAGTTCATTTTTCACAGTTTTTTCTATGATTTTGTAGAAAATAGTATTTAATGTCGTTAAATACTGAAACTTATATTCAGCTGTTATTCAAATATTGTAAGCCATTGTCAATATTTAGATAATAGCTTAATATACGTAATTATTTAGATATTTAATTGTAAATAATAAAATTTAAATTCAAATTTTAAAGCAAATTTAATTAAAAAATTTAATTAAGGAAATCTATAGTTTTGTAATATATGGAAGAATAAGTTATTGTTCTCTTTTTTCTTCTTAAGTCTTAGATCAACATGAAAATCTGATATTTAATGCTAAAATGGAATTGCAGACTTATTTTTAAATACATATTGGCCTTAACATTACTTTATTTTCAACAGTGATCATTAAAATAGTTCTTGTTTTTATTTTGTAATTTATTTAAATAAATACTAAGAAATAAAACAAAAATAGGAATATTTATACAGGAAAAATTGAATATAATGTTTCCCAGAATTTTTTTCTAATTTATACTTTGTGAAGAGTAGAAAATGTAAACGATTTTATGAAATAGATTGCTGTATATTATCTGACAACTAGAATTTAGCACTATATGGAATAGAAGTAAGGGCATTTTATATAGTGATTATTATTTTTTAATATTTTTTATAATATTTTTAATACTACTTTTCGAATCAAATATTTTAGGTTGAATTATTCTTATAATATCATTTATGGAAATCTTCATTTTAGAATAAATTTGGGCACAGATGCCTTATGATCCAGGATGACACATTCTGAGTTCGGTGATTTTGTGGCGTGTTTTTCTATGTATCTGGCAACCTTGTTCTTATTACGTCATACAAATGGAGACCAGTAAGAATTATACATAAGAGTTTTATTATGGCAACCCGGTATTTACGTCATAACATGCGTCACAGTATGTCCTCTTGGCAACATTTCCTTATCGCCAAAAAGATTCATAATTTTTCATCCTAGATTATGCGGCATCTGAGATAAATTTGTAATTTGCAAATATCTATTTATTTTATTTACAAATTTTAACATATAATAAAATTAATAAACTTAAAGATTGTATTTTAATAGCTATGCTCCTTCTTAAATATCGGAAAAAGTATTAAGGAAATTGATGTCATGTAAAGATAATGGGACGTTGATTTTAATAAATGATATGATATCAAAGACGTGATAAGAATAAATTCCTAATATACGTACCCTGAAGAATGTCATGGTAGATCCCCCTTCCAGGGTGCCATACGCAATTTTATTTTGCTCCGCTAAATCTTCCACGCTCTCTATAGGTGTAATCATCCTCTCTACTGTAAGAAACGCTGCTAAGTTAGCCGTATATGATGAAATCATGATGAGCGTGAAGAACCACCACATGGCGCCGATGATTCTGGTGGACGTCGCCTTTGGGTTGAGGTCGCAGCCCTGGTGCATCAGGGTAACGATGGTGAACCAGAAACTGTTCGCCAAGCTGAACTGGTTCTCCATGACGTCACTGTCACTCACACATGGGTGAGGATTTTGCCACTCATATGGACTGAAGCGTGCTACGATGAACATGCAACAACTGACCAGAGCGTAAGCTGCCAAAACATACAACCAAATGTCGACTGCTAAAGGGCTCATAAAAGAGAACAGGCGTGATGGCATGCTTTTGGGTAGCTTGAAGAGAATTCCGATTCCTAGATTCATGAAAGGTTTTGTGAAGTCAATCACACTTTCGCGTGCATAGTTTATAGTCATTGGCGCCATGGCAAGATCGGCATTCTAGGAAAGAGAAATTACATATTATATTTCATACACTGTTATTACATACACTGTTGCAATTTATAACCTCAAAAACATTTAAATAATTTAAAATATACTATGATAGGTATTCTACTACCAATCTTACCTAGGTAGAAATGACTAAAATTATTTGGCACTGGTGCCGTATAATTCAGGATGCTAAATTCAGGTGATTTTTTGGAAGGATTTTTTATGTATTTGACAATATAGTTTTTATTACGTCATACATATGGAGACCTTTAAGAATTATGCAGAATATTCTATTTTGTTAACCCTAGTATTTACGTCATCACGCACGTCACTATACGTCATCTTGACAACATTTTTTCATATCCAAAAATATTCAGAATATGAAATCCTGTATTATACGCCACCTGTGCCAATTATTTTTCAATATTTTATTAAACTGGTTGTTTCTTTCGTTCTAATTAAGATAATGCCAACATAATTTTATTACATGTCTCATTGATTTAAAATATCTATGACGGCAGATAACTTTTCATCCGTATCGCATCGTATCGAGAAATGGTCTTAAATCGACTTGTTGAAGAATTTGCTGTCTGCTTCAAATCGCATTCTAGGAGGGACAGAAACAAGGTGAAGTTCACCACTGAATATCTGAGAATACTATTGAAGTTCGTTTTGGAAGTAAAATTATTTTTTACAAAAGAACAAAAGCTTTAGTTTGAGAAGTCGTTTTCTATTGCTTCAAGCTATTGACACGTTGACAATAGAACAGAAGTAAAAGAAAAAGATAAGACAAACTATCCTCATTGAAGTTAGAATAAATCGGCATGGAAGAATTAAGTTTTTGCAACTTAATTAATTAATAGAATTCTAAATTGATTAACGAAATATCAACCTATTTTAAATCTTAAGACTAATGCCTTGCTTATGCCAACATTTATTTCTTTTATATTTTTAAAATAGAATTAATTTTTTCATTTTACTTCTTAATGAATGAGTTTATTAAAATAGTTTTACTATGGACAAAGTTTATTTTTTAATACTTTAAGAAGTAAAGTTAATGAAATGTTCATTTTTAATTTAATAAAACATTATAATACGATCCTTCTTTTTTGTAATTTAGCAGATTACTCAAGTTTTAATTAAAATATGTGAATAACCATCACATTACTTTTAAATATAATTCTTCAACTTATTGTTCTTAATTTGTAAGATTTCTTACAGAACTTTTAAAGTTAAACGCATTTTTAATTTAAAATACTCTCCGTGTTTAATGTGCAATACTTTGTTTACGAACTGATCTAAATGCACAAGCCTTCTTAAGCATTTTAAGCAAAGTATCTTACATCTGATTCAAAATTTGATTCAAGTAAGCATTTATGATTTAATGTGAAAACTTAATGCTTTTCTCATCTTTAGTAAAATGGAAAAGGGGAAAGAATATTATTTAGGCAGCGCAGTTTAAGCCGTATTTAAAGCATTAATGAAATAAACTAATTTAAAAAATAGTTTCATACAATATAATACTGGGAACTCTTAAACATCTTAATAGACCCTTAGTTTTGAAATTACTTCCTGTTGCTTTATTTTCAGGCATGTGAAATATTAAATTTAAAATTTATATATGAATAATAAAAAGAGCTATAATTTATTTTCAAGTATATGAGTTTAGAATAATTTCGGAGATTTTATTAAAACTGTAATAACGTGACAGCAATATTAAGCTCATGTGTAAAATATTCTAGTATTTACTTTGATTATTTTAGACTTAAAAAAGAAATTAGTTTGTATTCATATGTAAAGATACAGAATATAATTTAAATACTAATATACACATTTTGAAATAAAAAAATAGCCAAAATGTAATCAGTTACGAAAAATAATTACATTAACGAACAAAAAGTTTCTATATTTTTTCTTTGATAGTTGTTAAAAATGTAAAAATAGAATATTCCTTTAATAATATGTATCTATATTAACATAATATCAATAATTATACGAAGGCATCAAACATAGTTTATAAAAAATTGTCTAAAATTATTATGTATAATTACTATAAATAAACTTTTGCTTTACAACAATTAAGCAAAAATATTCATTTAATAATTTTTCTTGCGTATTTGTCAAATGATTAAATGATAAATCATATAGTTTGAGTGAAATTATTTATTATGATTTAGAAAAGTGAGCTGCGAAAAATTGCGTAGTAAAAAATTAAGGTTTTTACAGATAAAGTTAAATAAAAATAAGAGGAGTACTTTATAATACTGTATATATAGTATTATAAACATGAAATAATCCTAGTCAATTATTGCAAATATGTTATTTTATATCAACATATATAAAATATAACTCATATATTTTTGCAACATCAAGCTTTTCCTATCAATCAGTATTTACTAAATTTCATATCAAAATTACTCGTTAAAACTTATATAAATTTGAAATATATGTTATGTTTCAAATAGTCCTTTAGACTAGTGGAAAGTCAATTATTAGCAGTTTCTACTAAATAAAACTGATTTGAAAAATTTAACACTTTGCAAAAGAATAGAAATATACTTAGATGTCGCAAAAAGAGGATAGAATTGTAAAAATGTTCCATTATTAGACATAAAGTAAATTTTAATTGCTTTCAGTGCCATTAATATTTTTATTTTCATATTCTAGTGTGAAAACATTTTCTATTTATTAAAAGTAGTTTTAAGAAGAAAATATATAATTGACACACATACTTCTGTAAGTAAGTCAATTATATATTTTTCTTCTTGTGTAAGTATGCATGCAAGATATATATAAACAACAAAATATGTATGAATGGGTTTTGAACAGAAATTTTTGTAATCAAGAATACATTTTTTTGAGCAAAATAGATATTATGTTTGCTTTAAATTAATGCGAATAAGTTTTAGATTCTGGTATTGAATTAAATTAAAATTTTTTTACATAAATAATTATGCTTTTATCTATTGGAAAAAAAATTTTTTGAAAGGAATTAAATTATCAAACAGGATCTGACAAAGTATTAATAATGATCATTTTTACTGCTTGTATTGAATGTAACGATATATATATATATATATATATATATATATATATATATATATATATTGCTCCATCTTATTTTATTAAACTTTTATAAATATTATTTTAGATTAACTGTTTACTTATTTTTTCTTCATGGGTTTTAAATTTCGAACTATGAAGTACTTAATGAGTCGATTGGATCCAGTTTAATAGAAAATTAGTGGTAAAACGGCAAAGCACCAGAAATATCAGAAACCATTCGAATGATTCCTAAATTTTATTCATAGCAAATATGCATAGCAGTACAAAGGAGAGCCATAATGGACCTTCTTTTTAATGGGATAGAAATACTCACCTATCATGAAGCTCATAAAATTTTAAACCGTGGTTAGTAGACAAGGTTACACCTTAGTTTGCATGCCACACCAGCAGGTAAACTTTAGATGTCACTTATTAAAATAGATACGTTCGCAACCCAGTCTTACGGCATATTTCGCATATTGAGAATTTTTATACCTTTTTTAATACATTTGACGTCATAAACTATATTTGTTAAAAGCAGCATATGAAACTTATTGTGAGCTCTGAAGGGATTGGAAATTTTACAAGTGTTTTGTAGCATTTTCCATGGTCATCAAAATTATTTTCTACGGGGGGAAAATCTGGGAAACAATTTGTATATAAATTAAAAATCATTTTGAAAAGTACAAAAATGTTTAACGGAAAAATAAATTAAAAAAAAACACTTTTAACTGTATGACTTTTTTAGAACATTGAACACATAGAAACACAGAAACGAAATGAAGTTATCTGAGAAAAAAGAACTCCAGCATATTTCAGTAAATGTTTGTTGTATTGTATGTTAACCAACATAAATAAAATAGTGATATGCATGTTTATGCTATTAAAGTAAGTCGTTGCTAAAGTTCGTGGATTGCAGAAATATTCAAGAATTTTCGAATCACCTATTTTCAAAAGACAATGAAGTTTTAAAATCAAGTTATATTTAAATTAATTAAAAAAAACAATGTTAAATGAAGCACATGGAAAGACTGTATCCAGCCTATAAAAAATTTAACTGCTAGTTTAAAGCACTTTATAGATTGTACTTGACTCATCAATTATTTACTTTTATTTACACATTTATTGGAAACGTTATTAATCCGTTTATAAAATGCACCAAAGCAAAAATAATTTTAATTTTAATGAACCTATAAACATACGATTGAATGATTGTATTGTTATAATTAACTGATAAATCATTGATCATATTTATTGACATATACTTCAGTGAATCAACAAATGATTCACTGAAGCATATGTAACAAAACTTAAGTAGCCGCATCAATAATTGGGACTTTTCATTTCATTTAGATATACCAAAATAGTTATACAGGGTGGCGCGCGGCAGACGGATGGATTTGAAAAGGCCATTGCTCGCTTCCTAACCGTTGGCGCTGCTCGAAGAATGTGAGGTTCGAAAGAGCGAGATCGGAAATTTGTCTCCATATCAAAGTCAGTTCACAAGATGGAATAGTCTGTAGTGCAGCGTGTGTTTTGCGTGGAAGCATATTTTTCAAACGGCCGTTCGATTGTCCACGTGCAGCGCGCTTTCCGTTCAGAATTCCGCATCGCCCCTCGCTGTCGAGTTCCCAAACGGAACAGAATTCTTGTGTAAGTGAAAGCCTTTAGGGACACAGGAAATGTGTCCTCGATAAGGAGGGGCCCTAGGAGAACTGTCTCAACCCCGGAAAACATTGAGAGAGTTCGAGTTGAGGTTGAGCAGTCTCCTAGGCGTTCCCTTCGTAAACAGGCTGGCGCCCTTGGAATTTCAAGACGTTCCCTTCAAAGAATCGTCAAAGGACACCTCCATTTACACCCCTATAAGATGGTTGTTGCCCAAGATTTAAAACCAATGGATTATTAAGAACATCAACGCAGTAGCGAAAACATGCTTGCTGCATTGCCTCCAGACTCTGTTGTTTTCTTCTCTGACGAGGCACATTTTCACCTCAGCGGTTGTGTGAATAAACAGAACATGCGCTACTGGAGTGGGACAAACCCTAGGGAGTTCCACCAGAGGCCCCTACACTCTGACATAGTCACAATTTAGTGTGATTTGTCGAGGGTGAGGATCATCGGGCCCTACTTTTTGAAAAAAATGATTAAGCGGCAACTGTGAATTCTGTATATTACCTCAATATGATCCAGTCATTTTTCTTGCCTGAACTGGAGCAGATGAACCTGGATGACATCTGGTTTCAGCAGGATGGGGCCACGGCCCATACGGCAAGAGTTTGTATGGATGTTTTGCGTGACCGATTCCCTGGGCACCTCCTCTCCAAGCGAGGCGATTTGCACTGGCCAGCACGGTCTCCAGATTTGGCCCCCTGTGATTTTTTTCTTGTGGGGCTACCTAAAATTCCTCGTCTACAACGACCGTTCTAGGACCCTGGAAGCCTTTAAAGGCAACATTCAGGCCAGCATCCAACAGATTCCTGTAGAAATGCTGGAAAGAGTCCATGAAAATTTCAGGAAAAGGCTTAGGCAATGTATGGAGTGTGAGGGCCGCCATTTGAGCGATATTTTATTCAAAACTGTCTAAACTCTAATTTTCCTTGTCAGTGTATAAGAACAAAATTAAAAATATCGTTGTTCTTTAATATTTTTTGTTTTATTGCCTTTTGATATTCATCCGTCTGCCGTGCGCCAACCTGGACAAGGAGAAAAGCTTTGTATCCGATCAATTTTACTTTAATAACAAGCCTAATGTTTTATTTTATGTTTACTCATTGCACAAACAGCTAATATATAAAGCTGAAATTTAATATTAAAATATTCTAATGAATTTCTATCATCCCGCATTGAGCAAGTTTTAATCGTACTATCTTCAGTTAAAAATAATGATTTTATTACAGTAGTCGAGTTTTCAATATTCAGGCAAGAAATACAGATAATGCTTAGTTATTTTAAATCGAATTAGGTCTGAGTAAACTGGATCACCTGTGTCGTAAAATTTATTTTCCTCATATCCATTATTTGGGATATTTTAATGAATCATTGTTCTTGTAAATCAACATTCACATGTGCTACGTCACCCACATCTGCCATTTCTGCATGATAATTTCAAATAAAAGTAAAAAATCCCACCAAGAAATTTTCTGTCTCAATTTTACACTAACTGCACTGCATTCTGAATATTAGGATTTTATTTTTCGAAACTATATTAAATTACTCAATAAGATTTAGCAACATTTTAATGAATGAATAAAAATATTTAAATAAAGAAAATATAAAGTTTCAGCTTGATACGTGCTTACAATGGAGACTAACCAAAATTTTTATATATCTCAATATAAAAAAATCTTAATCTATAAACTTTTGATGTTAATATATTCCCATAATTTTAAAAGTAAATTTCCCAAGCATATAGAATGTTTGTACATATATATATATATATATATATATATATATATATATATATATATATATATATATATATATATCCCTTTAAAGCGCGGTGGTCGCGCCATGAAACCACCAATTTTCAATATTTTTTCTAAATTCCTTTTCACGATTTTTCACTTAAATTTTATAGATTTCATATCTTTTACTTTTAAATAACACTAACAGATGACAGCACCTAATTAATTTCAGGTCGGACTCCTTCCAATATGGCGTTATTTAATGTTCATTATTAACAACACAAAATAACGTACTTTTTTAATATAAATAATAATAAATATCAGAAATTTTTTCTTCCTATACCGTTATGTCTGTCATAAACAATATAAATGCAGCAGTAGTTTGAACTAGATACATAAAAAACTTTTCTTTTTGAGGGAAATTCCACGTGGTTGCACCACGCAACCACCGCGCAGCTAGAACACATGACTTACGTGAACAGCAGACTCCATAAACATGGCCGGCATATTATGATTGGGAATTAGAGTGTTTAGGAGTGTGGGGAAGAGGGATTTGAATCATATGGTCATTTTATTTGTAAACAACATGTGGCTTTGAATCATAGGGTCATTTTACTTGTAAACAACATGTGGCATTTATATCCCCAGTGAACATGTGCTTTCGCTATTTGTGTTTCAGAAAGACTTTTCAGTTGCAGATTTTTCTTTGCGTTGAATGTTGCGTTTGTTCCCAGGCTAGTACGGAAATTTTTTATTTAATAGTATTTTGTGTGTTTTAAATTTAATGTAAATATATACATATATATATACATATATATTTTATCGAAAATAGTATTTACATAAAAGTTTTATTTAATATTAAAATAATTAATAACAATATATTTTAACTGTGTGTAAATATTTTCTTCTACTGTTCAAATTTAAAATGCGTCGCAAAGGGCTAGGAATAGCTGAGGCATTGGCTTTATTTGAAGAACTTCCTTCAGATCCAGAATCAGAAATCTCAGATGATGATAGTGACAAAGAAGAAAATGTATTTTATATCGAATGCTTCCAGAAAGTGATCCAAACTTAAAAGTACTTAAGTTATTCAGAATGGACATCATCAGTAGTTTGATTTCAATGGGAAATAAAGGATCTGTTCCCAAAAGAAAAATATCAAGCTCCGAATGTATAAAAAGCCACAAACCTTATGTTCCAGAATAAAAAAGATTAAAGAATGCTGAACACATGCCAATAAAATACAAACCACGGCGGTGCGCATTTTGTAGCACAAAGGAGAAACCTCACAGAACAAGATACATGTGTGAAACTTGCAATGTTGGTTTATGCATGTATCAAAAAGATAAAAGATGCTGTGAACAGTTTCACAAGAAATAAACTTTTTTCTAATTGACATTTAAAAAAAACTGTACCTGCTAAATGAAGATTCTAAATTCAGTATCGACGTGTTTTTAAAGCAACAAAATTATATAAATGTTTAATTTTCACTTTTACTACTCTTTACTTTGTAAAATATTGTAAAAAAATAATATACTGCATTTTAAATACAAACTACCTAAGAAGTTTGCAATAATCATCATTTATTGAAAGCGCGTACGAAACAAGGTAAGTTTTTTCCCCTGCTAACTCAATAAGTATCAAGGTCCTAGACGCGCGCTGGTCGCGCCTTTCGACCACCACCCACAGATAAATGGGTAGATGTAGATTTTCTTAAATTCATATATGATTTGTCTGTGGGATCATAACATTCAATTTTTAGAATTCTTTAGTTTAAAATGTTAAAAACAAAATATTGCGTGCGTCAAAGGGATATATATATATATATATATATATATATATATATATATATATATATATATATATATATATATATATATATATATATATATATATATATATATATATATATATATATATATATATATATATATATATATATATATATATATATATATATATATATATATATATATATATATATATATATATATATATATATATATAGGATTTTCATGATAATATAATTGACTAATATTTAATCTTAACTTGTTACCTAATATATTTGATTATAAATTAAATTGATTGTTAAATTTAAATAAAATAGGAAATAATATGCAAAATATTAAAATCATAAGTAATGGGTATTCGGCAATTTTAAAATTATTATGATTTCAATTTTAACTTAAAAAAGAAAAAGTAATAAAGGCGTTTCTTAAAAAATGAATAGGTAAATCACTGATTCAGTTTTCATCTTTGTTTCAATTATATTTATCTTATAACATTTATATGAATAAATTTACCAATGTGTGAAACTCAAGCAACAAACGTAAACTTTAAGTAGATAGCTGAGAAATTGCAGGAAAGGGAATCTTGTGAGTAGGACAATGAACACTCAGTTCAATATAAAATTCATTTGCAAGCAAATGTCAGGAAAAAAATGTTAGTGGTGACAGTTGAGGTCGGTACGAGCAACTCAAGGTTACAATAAAAGAAAGGATGGACACGCAAGTAAATACCTTCGCTGCAATTCAGTTCTTTCGATAAATATGGCTAGAAATATGGCTCTTGGTGCAGATGTTGAATAGATTAGTAGTGGCTAGTCTAGTGAAACTTCTGCAGTGTATTAATCATTTAACGTCCTGCAGGAAAACATTATTCGAAACTAGTCAGCAGGTGGAACTATTCAACGATTGTGTACATCAACAGTAGACAAGTGACATGATTTTCTGTATCCATGACAGTTAAACCCAATGACACGGCAACACCCATAGTTCCAATGCCAACAGTTTTCATATCTGTTTACTAGAAATGAGCCCTGGTGTCGGAAGTAAATGTTAGGGGGTCATTTTAACATAAATTTCCCCGTCTTTAACTTCCAAGCATGCCTGGTACGTAGTTTTAGGTAGCCAGAGAAGAAATGAAAGGCAAGGACAACTTTATCCAGCCCGAAGATCAAACATTCAACTTGTGGCTTTGAACACATTAATTGTATGATATGAATAAAGCATGTATAAATTTTCATTTTAATTTAATTTGTAAAATCTCTTACCTTGTCAATTATTTCCCTAACTAAACCATTCCATTCACCTGTTGTAGTATTCTCAGCTCCGAATTTTTTATCAGGTACTATGTATAATTCATAACTGAAACCAATAAGATCAGCAATAGTTTTTAACAAGTCAATGCAGAATCCTTCAAACCTATCATTTCCTGTTTGATTTTTATCATTCTTCATCATAACATAAGGTGTTGACTGCATGAAAAAAATAATAAAATATTATATACATGGAATGCCAAAATGATAAGTATACCATAGCATTTATAAATTCTGTTTATTCCTACATGCATAACTCTAAGAACACGAGATAACTCAAAAATCAATATGCGCCATTAAATGGAAACCAAATTAAAATTTGTCTTAATTTTTTTTTTTGTATTGGAAGATTATTATTATGCATGTAAAATTTTCAGCATCAATAAAATATTTTACATCAAATAAAACTAATTATAATTCATAAGCTTCACTTAATATATAGGCTTATATTTACACAAATCTATATTAATATTATTTTATAATTAATATTTTACCATAAAATTATAATTTTTTAATATTTTCTTGAAGTGGTATATGAAACTGGTTTACAATAATTTCACATTATTTTCAATAACCATCTACTTAGTAATACAGTAAATACTTTTGATATAAAAGCAAAAATAAAATGCAATCTAAAAATACCTCGATTGTTGTAACCTTTAGAGTGATATTCGTCGTGCCAAACTCATGAAAGACTTTGTGGTTTGTGATGTTAAGATGACCACCTGTTGACCATTCTCCGACCTAGGTGAATAATTTTAAATAGGAATAATTAAAAAAGTTTCCTATTGAAGGAAATAATTCATCTATAGAATTGAAAAGTAATGCACTTTGTGCTTGTGTTTTCTTTGTTCAAGTAATTTATTCTATGCACGAATAATACAGCAAATTAAACTCATACTTTCTTCAGTCAGTGGAAATCTTAGCAAACACAATGATAATACACTCCAAACATGCCAATTGGCGAATAACAACTCTAAATCACATAAAAACATTTAAATTATTATTTTGATGTAAAATATCGACGAAAATGATTGTGCTGACCCTACTAATCAACAGCAGAATAATTTTGATGTTTTTGACTAAGTATTTTGCGTCTTTATGCCTCTAAATTTAGATTATGTAATATTCCCTTCTTTCACCCATTTATCGAGTATTCAGTGTATATGTGTATGTTCATGTCTACTAACATTTGCAGCACAGATTAACCTCTAATCTTCTGAGTTCCAAAACATACTCTTATACTCAAGTCTGTTTTCTGGATGTTCTTCATACTCTTGGGTCTTAGTGTTTTGAATTTTACGTATTTATTTTGGAATACAAGCAAAATTTGAAGACAATTATAGACCAATAAAATTAACATGTTATGTGATAATGCAGATTCTATTTTTTACATACTTTCATGTGAACTCGAATGTATTGCAATTAAAGTACTTAATATTAATATAAATATACTTAATATTTACTTTTATAATTTTTCTGAATAAATTTGTTTTTTTTTTGTTTTTTTTGTTTTTGAAGATAAATTACTTTAAGACATAGTGACATAAAAATAATTTATAAAAATGCTGTATTTTTTATTTAAAGAAATCAATGAGTGCATTTTTAATTACTCAACATTAAGTTAAATGAAACTTCTTATATCAATCCTTATATCAATATGTGTAACATTATATAAGTGATTTTAAATCTACTTATACTTTGATTAATATTGTTAAAGATGCCACAAGTGCAAAAATGCTGTAAAATGTTTAAACTCAAAATATTTCACAGCTACCATAGATAAATTATGGATGAATTAATTTGGATGCCACGACAAATAAAACAACTTCTAAAAAACAATAATAACAGTAAAGAAAAAAACGTATACGTTTTCACACCTAAAACTTCCATTTAATCGTAAAAGCACAAAACTATTATGAAAATAACATTGGAAGAACACAAAAAGGAAAAAGAAAGCAGATGGACAAATAAAAAGATTCTTCTGTGTGAGCAAGACCAATGTTCCATTCTCTTTGTAAATATCTTAACTATGTTTAACATGTGGTTTTTTCAATTTTTTTCCATTTTATTGTTAAAAATGATTTATAAATTAAGTAACAACTGTATAATATTTTCACAAACTATTTCACTAATCTTCATATTTATCTCTTAAGTCGTTACGACATAGATTAAAATATGATCATGATCAAAGTCAAATCATATTGCAAGAAATTATGTTTTCAGCATTATAACCACTCTGATAGAGTCAAAAATCTCTTTCTATGTGTAATGTAGATCATAAACACAATGAAGAAAGGTGACCTTCTACTAATGTTTTCATGTTATCGTGTAAAAATTGTGCAATCTTCTATTCATGTTTTTGTAGAAATATTAATAACAAATACAAAATATAATTACACCTAAGCCTCTTAAAAATTTGGTGTAGAATGTTGAATATTTTTAATAAAATTGCATGATTCACTCATGATTCATTCAAATTTTATATGTTTGTACGCAAAAATTAATTTAAGCTTTAATTAAAGCAGTATTTTTAAAATACTTTTAGCATTTCTTTAAATAATAAATTGATAAAGAATAAGAATTTGAATCAAAACAGATAGCAAAATATGTGATATTTACTGAAATGGATTTTCTAATTTCGAATAATGTGCACTGCAGATAATCTATGTGCAATAAACTGAACACGTAAACAGTTACTCATTGAAAACATTCTATGTATAAATAAATAAAAATATAACAAAAATTATTGAATTGTTCTAACTAAAAGGAGCTGTAGATATAATTTGTATTAGGAAAAAGAGAACTAACTTGTATTTGTCACGTATATGTATAAAACAGTAATTTCTAAGCAATAAAGGAAAGCAAATTTTATACTCCTAAAATTACTTTGAAGAATTAAAAATACAATGAATTAAATAAGCAAATGAATTTAACTTCCCTTATATGTTAATGAATGCTTAAACTGTATTTTTATTGACTTCGTGACTAAAACACTAATTTTCCTGAAAAAAATATTAAGTTAATTGCAGCTCATTTTACTTAACATTTGTTGCGAAAAGATTTAAATATTACAATATTATCTTAATAAACTTAGAAACAAATTTTTTACTGCTAAACTTCTTGATAGGAAGTTTTTTGAAAAAATGCTTTAATTATTTTTTATTTATTTACTATTGCTTTAATTATTTTTTTATTTAAAGGCAATATTTATTCAATTTTTTCAGAAACATATTTTTATAAAAGCATATTTTACTAAGCTATTTAATTATTAAATTCGCAAATAAGAAATCCAGTTATTCCATAACAGGAAAATTAATAGTATACTTCTTAGAAAACAAAAATTATGCAATAGAAAACGTAATCAATTCGCTATATTAAATGTGTTTTTTTTTAAAGTTCAAGTATCCTACCCTCACTTCCAAAGAAAAAAAGTAGTAATTCGGTGTACAGAGGGAAATACAATTTTCTGGTATGTAATAACACCATTATCTGCCAAATATGCCTGTACAAAAATCAATAAAAACTATAAAATTAAAAAAACAGTTAAAAAAGTTTTATAATTGTAGTAAATTTGCAATAAGTGCACGGTAAGCTTTGTCTTGATTTTACCATTCTTAAATAAAACAAAGATTATGACTATTTATTCATTAAATAAAAAAAATAATAAGGATATATTCATTCCTGAAAAAGAAATATTGTATTTTAAAAATGATTTTCTTTACTGCACTCTTTTATAATACTCCTTCAAACAAAAATACTTTAGAAAGCAGTGATAGATTTTCCCGTTTCATTGTTTATAACTTCTCAATCAACGTGAGTTTTCAAATGTTTCAAACTTCATTCAGTGTGTGTTTAAGCTGATTTATATGTGAGATCTTATTTTGCGACTCGAAGCAGCCTTTTGACAATAAAAGCAGATAGTAATTAATTTTATGTTATATGAGATTTAGAATCACAAGTATTTTATATTTCAAGATAAAAAAATTACAAAAATTATAGTATCCTTTTTACACAGACAGCTTCAAAGTCTTAAAGATATTGCCCACTTATGTAATATCATTGTGTTACGTTTAATGGATTAAATTCAGCATACAAAACAAGATTGGGGAATTTGTTACACAGAAGGTAAGTTAAATATGCATTTAGTTTAAATAATTATAAAAGAAAATTATATTATGTTTTATATTTGTATATAATTACAAGCAATATAGGGATTTGAGTAATTGATTTAAAGTATTTAATAGCAATTTACTATACAGGGCGTTTAGAAAGTATGTTACACTTGTCTCGCCAGAGACAACATTATGGCGAAAGAAGGAGCACCTTTCACAGGTAGTAATATAGTTCCACAACTTTCAACTGTAGCAGTTTCATTCGGGTTGTTTGTACCGCTACTGCGTAGTACAAGAAAAAATCATCGCGTCAATCATAAACTTACTCCAACCTTGAAGTCCAAGGAACAGTACGGTTTTCTTGTGGGCAAAACGTTTAACGCGTATGGAGATTTATCCTCAAATAACGGCAATGCATGTACCAAGGGAAATGTCACGTCCAGCCATTGTGAAATGGTGCCAGCAGTTCAATGACGGTCACACTGACTTAACCGATGTGGAAAGGCAAGTAATGTCAACAACGGTGAGTACATCGGAGATGGTGGAGTTGACGAAAGGCAATATTTTCTTCAATCGCAGAGTGAGCGTCTCTCTCATTGCGCAACAGTTAGAAATATCTTCTGGCAATGCTCATTCTATTATCCATAGCCAATTGGATTATGGTAAATTGTTCAGCTGCTTGGAATTCCTTCAACGTTATTCTGCAAAAGACAATGATTTTTAAGCCGCATCATTACGTATGATAAGACATGTGTTCATCGCTTTATACAAGAAACGAAGCAAATGTCGATGAAATGGTGACACGCATCATCGACTGTGAAAAGAAAATCCAAAGTTCCCCCATCAGTGGATACTGTTTTTTTTTTTTTTTTTTTCGATTGTGAAAAAGTTGTCTATGCTGATTTTATGTGGAAGGGCACAACCCCTAATGCTGAGTCCTGGAAAAACTAAGAGATTTGCACAAAGCTATGAAAAATAAATAACGTGGAAATTTAAGAAAGGGCGTTGTCCTCTTGCACGACCATGCAAGACTTCACAAGTCACGCACATCACGGGATTTTCGGGAAGCATCCTCCATACATTACCGATCTAGCGCCTTGTGACTTTCATGTGTTTGGCAAGCTCAAAGAACATTTAAGTGGAAGACAATTTTCCAATGATGTCCAGGCTCAGACAGCTGTTTTAAGCTGGCTCAAGGACCAAGGAGCGATTTTCTACCATCAGGTCATCAAGCTAGTGCTACGTTCCGACAAATGTTTGGTGCGACTGGACATAGCGTGTTGTATATGAGTCATAATGTATTATAGGGTACTTCTCAGTGAAGTATTTTTTTACCTGTATTATTCTAATTTTTATATTACTTTTTGAAGCATTAATAAGATTTTATTTATTTACAAAACTATAAACAAAAAAAAATAATTTAAATTTATTGATAGCAATTTTTATAGAAGCAATTTATGTAATAAAAATCTTTTAGATAAAAGATTACAAATAAGTGACTTGAAAATTTCCAAAGCATTATTTTCTTATATAAATGTAAATTGAAATAATAAAGTATCTTATTTAAAATTAGAAAAAAAATCGTTAATTATTACAAGATGTTTAAGGAAACAATAAAACTCACCTTTTCAAGGTTAGTTTCTCTCAATTTTAATAAATCAAATTTTACACTGCTTCTTCTTCCTTCTTTAAATTGAACCTTACCAGTTAAGCCTAAATACTCTACCTGAAACAAATGATTTAATTATAATTAAAATTTGACGTAACAACTATCACATATTATTATAATAAATAAATCTTCCTTTGAATATTTGTAATTAGTTAAGAATTTTATTTAATGATTTTTACAAACTTGTAATCTCAAAAAAACAAATAACTGTATGAAATTTGATAAATTATTACTAAATTTATGAATGTTTACGTTAACTAAGAATTGAAACTTAAGAAAAAAATAATTTGTAGATACATAACTTTCTTAAATTACATTCTTTACCATTTACAAGGAATTATATGAGATTAAAACTAACTTGCGCTTGATTTGCTGTGTGTGTTCTATACTATTTATAATATAATTTCTAAGTGATATCAATTATAAATAATTTCCTTATTTTCATCATACATGTTTCCCCTTCTTGCATAATTGCTGTTTGAGGACATTAAAAAACATTTATAAATTAAACACCACTAAAAATTACATTTCAGTTTTGTATTTATAGATTAAAGTCACTAAATGTCAAATAAAATGAAATACCGTCTGAGAGAATATTTTATTACATAGTTACACAGTACATCATTTTTTTATCAACAGTGTGTTTTCATTAAATCCAATGATTCATTATAATCAACAAATTCATCAATTAACTGAAGTAATGGTATATATTTGCACAAACTACGCTGTATGAAACGAAAAATGTTCTTAAATAGTTTCATTAGAAATTTTTTTTTCCACAGCCAGATGTTGAAGTTCAATAGAAATTAAATATGACGCACGGAAACACCAGCTATTATAATTTCATTACCATGACATAAGCATATTTATATAGCAAATATTGCGAAATATACTTAATGAGTATTTTACCCAGAGCATAGTGTTATTAAGGGATAATTTCAAAAGATAAGAGATTAGCTAAACATGCTGGTTAAAAGGATTTAAATTAACAATTCCTGCATAAAGTTATATCAAAACTATGAGAGTGTTTCATGATAAAAAGTTATGAAATTGCTTCAAATATAGATATCAGCACGAAATCTTACAAATGAAAAATGCAATGGCTATTCTTCATAAGTTATAATAAACTCAAGAAGTGATAAGACACACTTATCTATTGATTGCCTTTAAAACTTTTTAACATCCTTTACTAATATGATTGTATAACAAATGTATGTTTGCAGATTAAATTTTTCTTTAATAAACAAAAAATGCATGCTTTTTATCAGTTAAAATGTAAACACCATATATGTATTCTCATTTGTTAATGATGGATGAGTTAAAAATACAATTTAGGTTATTACTAAGGAGACCATTGGATTCCAACAGCTTTTCCTTATGTTTATCCTGAACCTGATGCTTCTTACTTTTTGACAGTGAAACACAAGATTGAAAACAATTAACAACCATGCGTTAATAAAACAAACAATAGTTTTAGCAGATTGTAAGCATTTATCTGAATTAATATATATATATTTCCAGTAGTTCTCTTTTACACGTAGCATAAAAGCCGTTTTCATAATGAAAACCAACACTCGAAAAAAAATTTATATGGGAATTTTTTTTTTTATATTGGGTTAGCAATCAATAAAGTTAGCGCAAATCCTCCATTTTATTTTAATTTTAATTTTATCTGGTAAATAAATTTTTTTGCAATATATATTGTAACCTAACGAGTTCATATTTACTAACGAAATATCGGTTCTGTATTATTTTACACTGTCATCCGCACTTTCCTTTCCTTTTTTCAAAAGTGTTAATGAACTTAGTTTAGCTTGTTTGTCTTTTAATAAGTATGTTTTTCATATCTTAAAATTACCGAACATTGAAGCAGGCCAAAAATGCTTATTTGTTGGATTCTGAAAACGAAATCCTGCAACTTCAAAGCGTGGTGTCAAATGCATTTCGTAAGTCTACTGATCATTATTATCTCAAAAAACATCGCATTTTAATTCGTAAGCGAATTAGTGTTTAATTTTATTGTTACATTTTTCCAATTCCATTATCATATTTGACATTTATCAATGAAATTTTGATTTTATATGCATTAGTGATTTAATCTTATTTATTTAAATGTATGGTTTTTCTTTTTGCCCTTTTACTCGCTCATACAAACAAAATAATTAAGTACTTATACTTTCATTGGTACAGCTAAATTAAATAGCATCAACTTTAAACATCCCCATTCACGTGATTTATGACAGAAGTATTGTTTTATAAAATATAAAAAAACAATTTTGCTAAGTCAAAAATAAGTGCCGGCGACAAAAAAGTCATTGCAGAGTGTCTGCACTAAACAAAGACGTTCTAAGCTTAATCTCCAATAGAATTTGCAACCACCTGCTGTAAATAAAAACAAAACTTGCTGTTTTTAATCTCGGAATTATCTAGCAGAGCATGTGTAGAAATAACTTGACTTTTACCGTACAAACTCATGATAATATATAATCACCATATTAAATTATAAACCCAGCAGTTTTACAAAAGCTAGACGTTTGTAACCAGATTAGATATTAGTGGCTGAAAAAATTGATTATACTTTAAAATCGGTATATGCAGAATTTTAAAATTCAGCTCATGGGTAAGTCTGATCCATATATTGCATAAACGGAGCGGCACTTTGAGAATATGTCGTAATTATAGGAAAATAAACGTTAGCACAATATCTCAACCGATAAACTCTTGTATTTATGATTGCTTATAGTCTAAATAGCTCATGAATTCATTAAAACTAAGATTTCGGTAATAGATTATAAGACTCACTACCAAATTTCCATTGCGGAATCTGATAATAAAAAAATAACGTTATAACACAATTCAGTTTATTTGAATTTACAAAATTTAAGTTTGGATTAAGCACACACAATGAAGGATACATTTTTCAAAGCTTTATGCACATTATGCCACTAAAACTTCCTTTTTAATACAAAAATTAGTCTTCTGTTTAGTATAACCAGAATTTATTTTAATTGTTTCTAGCAGTTCATATTAAATCCTTTACTTTAGCGAAGCATATTTTTAAATCACTTAATTAATTAAGAATTGTTTTGAATATAGAAAATACGTATTTAAAAACTTAAATTAAACATTCTTCAATTTTACTGTATTACCTGATGAAATTACTTCGTCAACTCCAAACAATATCTGTAATTATCGAGGTTCTTCAACACAAAATTGTATTTCATTTATGTGCATTTTTAGTAAAGCTCAATTTATATCAAACACTTATCAATTATACTTCCAAAAAGTAATCTCTCTTCTTTTTCTTATTCATTAATGAAAAGAAAGATTTAATACCTGATAACTGATCAACTGAAAGTATATTGCACTTTCATAACTTGATTGAAAAAAAAAACAACTTAGTAACGTGACAACATTTGCACATCTCAAAACTGACGTAAAATTATCGGACCACTTCCCACATTACATAGTCTTAAGTGTTGTCTTTTGACACTCAACTGCTTAAGTGTCTGGATTAAAGCAACTCCTACTATTGATAAAGCTGCTGAAAATATCGTAGCTGCCTTTTTTGCGTAGGTAGATTTTGCTCTTTGAAGGGGTCAGAGTCTGTAATCACAGATCAAGGAGAACCCTTCAAAATCAAACTAGTTTCTCATTTCACTAGAATGTTTGATATGCATAGAATTTAAAATACAGTCTATCACCCATAAATTAATTGAATGTGTGAACCTTTTCATAGGGATGTAAACGAATCTGTTATATGTTATGCAGCTATAAAATGGGTCGAAGTGCTTCCTCTAATTCTTTTCGGTTTGAGAACTGTGTCATTAAAATAGAACTTTTAGTTTACAAGCATATAGATATTTTATGGCATAATCTTGGACTTGCTGGTAATTTTCTAGATCTCATATTAATTCCCAAAATATCTCTACTTTTTGTTTGAGGATTTCATTTTTACATGGTTACTGTACGTCTTACTCCAATTTCAAGACATGGATATCAAGGTATCTTCCGCCACAAAAATTTACAGATGTGTTTGTGAAAACTGGCAATGGTTATCCAAGTTTACAACCTCTTTATCGTGGCCCGTGCCAAGTCATAAAAATCATTAGCAATATTTTTAGAGTGAGAATGGGGCAGGAAGACTCAACTTTATTGAATAATTGACTTAAGATTTGGATTGTGGACCATTTGCTCAAAGAAAATTTATACACTAAAATATATCAATGAATCCTATACATGAACCAACTCTAAAGGATCAAATAGACATTTCAAAACAACAATCATTAATGAGGAACTCTAAAAAGATGTTAACTTAAACAATAAGAGAAATGTAGATGCTTGCGACTATTAACCACACCTCTACTCTCGTTACGAGACGTAGACATGAAGTTATTGTTTTTTTTCATTCAGTACGAGTTGCTGCTGAATCAGCCTGTTTCCCTGCTCATATCCCTAAGCAGAACTTTATTATTTTGGTGGAAGCAGTTGGTAGTGAGCAGTCATAATTTTGAAGCAAGGAACAAACAGAAGATCATTAATAGTTAGTCTACCATCGTCAGAATTATCATTCCCCTATATTGACATTGTAACATGACTATCTTAACGTGTCTTAGTCGTTTTTAGTGAACACTACGTATCTTCGATTATTATGGAATTTGAACTCATCACCTTTCAATAACTACGCTCCAACCAACAAGGGCACAGAGGCCTATTATAGCTATCCATTACTTGTTATTCAATTCTAACGTTTATGTACCTCACTAGTGGAAAAGCACTATAGTAAGCAATTAATCAACCAATCTAAAATGAAGTCAAGTCTTATTTTAACTTTAGTTTTGTGTTTCAAAATTTTTTGGGAATACACACAGTGATTGCAATTCTACGAGTTGATGATTACCGACGTTTTACCTACCAATTCTGTGTGTATTTTAAACAAACTTTAAACTTCCCGATTAGCGTTCTCTTGCGTGTTATTGAATTTAGTGTAGCTTGTTTACATTTAAATTGGCATTTTATTCATACCTTAAGACAACAAAATAAAATACTAAACTTAGAACGACGTTTTCTGTACTCATTTTAATGATAAATACACATTGGATAATTATTAACACACAAATGTATCAGTAATTCTCAAAATTCTATAAAAACAAACACATTTACTTTATTATGAAATTTTTTTCTATTGGTTTGACATCCTTATATATGAATTCCAGAAGCTGAAAAAATCTTTAAGCATGTGGGGTCATTTTCATCCTGATGCATTTTGAATTTATAAAATTATTCTTTAACTGTTAAATTTAATTTGTCGAATTACTATGCCAAAATTAAAAA